>JARYGA010010705.1:0-109782 GCA_030545235.1 Helianthus tuberosus
CTTTTCGAGTCCGAAAGTCGAACTTTGTTTGACTTTCTGCATTGACCAGTTTATGGTCGATGCGAAGTTCGTTTGAACTTCATAACGTGAGCGTGATCACGATGGTTATAGTCCCTAGTGACTATACCTACTGATTACCACATTATCTAGGCCCAGTGACGAGCCGTAGTTTCGGTCAGAATACGTATTCTTGCGTATTTTGTAACCAAACTACTCTTAGGTATCCCAACCGTTTGTTGTGATACCAAACCTGTTTTCTAAACTTAGTTAAGCATGTTTTAACATGCTTAGCTCGTCACTTTTAGTTAGTGCTTATATAGGGTCGTAAGGTAAGCGATCTAAACAATCGCTTATACTTTCGAACCCGACCCGTTTGGTCGATCATTAGGATCCGACCAAACACTTTAGGTGACCATAGTATATAGGGAATAACCTTCCGAGGTTATACCTTATGGTCGCTTCGTTTAAGTAGTTGTATGATAAGTAGTTTATATGCCTTAGGTAAATTACCAAAATACCCCTTTGATGCCGAAATTCATTTTAAACATATGTAACATAACTTTTAACATCTAAACTGATTTGACAACAATATTAGACATGTTAAGGCATATTTTACTTGTCATAGGACTAGTTAGGCGGTCCGAACGCGTTTTACGCGAACGACGCGTTAAAGTAGCATAAGCTACCTAAACGGGTCGTAATGGGTCGTAAGCACTTAGGTTAGGTTTCATTTAGCATGTAGGCTTTGTTAAACCATATTACACGAGTCTCTATACTCGTTTGGTTTACGAACCCTCATTCTATCCAATCATCCGATTTAGGTCCGGTTATTAACATAGTTACCTATATTAGGTGCCGTTTGATATCCGCGATCTCTAGCATTGTTTGGTTGTTACTCAAGGACTACTAAGCAATCTCAAGTGAGTACATAGACCCCTCTTTTACTGTTTTCCAAACTGTTTTGGGGTGGAACACATGTGCCTACTTGTTACTTTCAACCTTTCCTGTTTTCACATCATATACCTGCTATGTTCATTAGTACTTTATAGTACATGATTTCATTACATTTCATGCTAGGTGTGCCTATTGTGTGCATTACTTAGTACATCGTTTTACATTACACTTCATGCTACGTATGTCTATTGTTGCATACTTAGTACAGGTCACATGCTACGTATGTCTATTGTTGCATACTTAGTACAGGTCACATGCTACGTATGTCTATTGTTGCATACTTAGTACAGGTCACATGCTACGTATGTCTATTGTTGCATATTTAGTATAAGTCACATGCTACGTATGTCTATTGTTGCATACTTAGTACATTTGTTATTCATCACATGCTTACATTTTGACATTTATATACACATTACATGATTTACATCTTGACATAAACATTTTGACATATTATTCAATACATTTGGCAATTGGTTTAAACATAGACATCTTATATTGTTGGTTTGGTTTGAGTAAGTGATTTAAGTAACGAGGCGTGTGTAATATGATACAAGCATGGTGGATACGCCACTGGTACTTCCTATATATAAGTGTTTGGATGGTATTACATGTCGTAGCGTTATTTGAATCATTTCAATTTGAGACATATAACATATTATACAAATAACATACTTTTCACAAGACATTGTTTTACAAATAACTTATCTTATACAAACTCATTTTACATGGTTATTCATTTAACCATACATTATTCTCTTATTTATACATATCATCTGATCTTATCGTTTTTCAAATGATTTACAAAACAAAGCAAATTACAAGGTTCATGACTAAACATTTTCTCAAACATAAGTCATGAAACCTATTTTCACAAAACCTATGTATCTCACAGGCATTTTTATGCTGACGTACCTATTTTCACATGTGTTTTCAGGAGCTGTTACATAAGATGATCAAGATACACATAGGCAGACTTGGACTTTAGTGACAATAAAAGATGCAAGACTAGTTAACTATGTTGTATTTCTTTGTTTGTTAAGACATTCTAACACTTTTAATCAATAAAATGAAACTTCAATTGCCATGGATTTGAAACAATTAATTCTGTTACAACACTACCCGACATTTCCGCCACGTTTTGTATGTTCTACGTGGTCGGGGTGTCACAACTATTTAGCTAGTTTAATGTATTCGGGTAGTTATTTAACTAAGCTAAATTTATTACTGAAATGATTTGTAACATAAAAATATTGCATTCTAGGCGTTTGAATAAATGTTTACATATACGTAAATTATTTAGTTACACGTATGTCGAACAACTACATATATGTAAATGGTTGACTTACACACCTGTAAAGCATGTTTCAAAAGTAGTCATTGTATTTCTTTAGTTTAACATTTTAGAACCTATTTTTAGATTTTAATTTTATTTATTAATTACACTTTAAGGTACAAACTTTAATATACAAGTTAATTACATATATCGGTATGTTATTAAGCTTTTGATCCTACTCTTATTTACCTTGTTTGTTATTATTGTATTTATAATAGTTTTTGTGATTGTAGGCATTTGATCCATTTAATGTGTTCATATTGCTTCAGAATCACTTGGGAAAATCAAAGGAAAGAGAAGGGGGCCAATGAAAATGCATGTGTTGATATCAATTTTTCAATATGTGTAAATATCAATTTATTGTTACATATGTGCCTGGATATCTATTAACAGATGCGTAAACATAGATTTGATTTAAGTTACAGTTAATATAAATTTATTATATATATATATATATATATATATATATATATATATATATATATATATATATATATATATATATATATATATATTTTGTGATTTACATGTACACAAATGTGTTTGATATAATAATGATTAAATATCTATATGATGAATGGAATGAAGAAATTTATGATGAGTATGAAGATTTACAAATATGTAAGCAAGTTATTTACATGTCTGTAGAAATTAAAAGTGATTGTTTACACATGTAAACATATAGTTACTTTGAAAATGATGATGAATATGTAAATGTATAAACCTAAATCTTCATGTTATTTGATCAGTAAAAATAGATAGAGGGGAGAGAAAGAGAATAAAAAATAATTAAAAATGAACGTAATATTTAACAAATTACTATTATATCCTTTTTATTTAGTTTTAATCTAAAATATAATGATTGGTACAAATTGGTTCTGCAAGTTCTGTTTAAAAATAAGGTTCTGCAAAGAATCCAACCCTATATATATATATATATATATATATGTGCGGATTAGACACAAAAAAAAACACTCAACAAATGGCTACAAATTAATTAATGTGTTTAGTGACGGCATCAGATTCCAAATTGATGGAGAAAGGTATGGTGGCAAGAAAAGCTGTTTTTAGGAGGTTGTCAAGTGTTTTCACTCGATGATTCCATTCCTGGGTGGTTGGTTTGGCCCTTGTTCCTGTCACTCGAATCCTAGACCGGAATTTCCCATTTTAATTTTACACCATTGTGAACCTTACGCCTTTTTTACTCTGTGATCGAGGTTCTCGGCATTGAAAATTTTTCGTAAACTAAATCACACATTTATATGTTGACATTTAAGAGATATACAATCAAGAAAATCAAGGACAATGGTGATATATATATGCGGATTAGACACACACAAAAAAAACTCAACAAATGGCTACAATTTAAGGAATGTGTTTAGTGAAGGCATCAGATTCCTAATTAATGGAGAAAGGTCTGGTGGCAAGAAAAGCTGCTTCTAGGAGGTTATCAAGTGTTTTCACTCGACGATTCCATTCTTGGGTGGTTGGTTTAGCTCTTGTTCTTGCAACTTGAATCCTAGCCCAGTATATCCCATTTTAATTTTACACCATTGTGAACCTTAATCCTTTTTTACTCTGTTATCGATGTTCTCGGCATTGAAAAATCTTTGTAAACTAAATCACACGTGTATATGTTGACATTTAAGAGATATACAGTCAAGAAAATCGAGGGCAATGGTGATATATATGCGGATTAGACACCATAAAAAAACACTCAACAAATGGCTACAATTTAAGGAATGTGTTTAGTGACGGCATCAGATTCCTAATTGATGGAGAAAGGTCTGGTGGTAAGAAAAGCTGCTTCTAGGAGGTTGTCAAGTGTTTTCGCTCGACGATTCCATTCTTGGGTGGTTGGTTTGGCCCTTGTTCCTGTATTTCGAATCCTAGCCCGGTATATCCCATTTTAATATTACACCATTGTGTACCTTACGCCTTTTTTATTCTATGATCGAGTTTCTCGGCATTGATAAATCTTCGTAAACCAAATCACACGTGTAGATTTTGACATTTAAAAGATATACAGTCAAGAAAATCAAGGGCAATGGTGATATATATGCGGATTAGACACGAAAAAAACACGCAACAAATGGCTACAATTTAAGGAATGGGTTTAGTGACGGCATCAGATTCCTAATTGATGGAGAATGGTCTGGTGGCAAGAAAAGCTGCTTGTAGGAGGTTGTCAAGTGTTTTCGCTCGACGATTCCATACTTGGGTGGTTGGTTTGGCCCTTGTTCCTGTAAGTCGAATCCTAGCCCGGTATATCCCATTTTAATTTTACACCAATGTGAACCTTACGCCTTTTTTACACTCTGATCGAGGTTCTCGGGATTGAAAAATCTTCGTAAACTAAATCACACGTGTATATGTAGACCTATAAGAGATATACAGTCAAGAAAATCAAGGGAAATGGTGATATATATATATGCAGATTACAAACAAAAAAAAAACAATCAACAAATGGCTACAATTTAAAGAATGTGTTTAGTGACGGCATCAGATTCTTAATTGATAAAGAAAGGTCTGGTGGCAAGAAAATCTGCTTCTAGGAGGTTGTCAAGTGTTTTCGCTAGACGATTCCATTCTTGGGTGGTTGGTTTGGCCCTTGTTCCTCTAAGTCGAATCCTAGCCCGGTGTATCCCATTTTAATTTTACACCATTGTGAAGCTTACGCCTTTTTTACTCTCTGATCAAGGTTCTCTGCATTGAAAAATCTTCGTAAACTAAATCACACGTGTATATGTTGACATTTAAGAGATATACAGTCAAGAAAATCAAGGGTAACAGTTATATATATGCGGATTAGACTAAAAAAAAACACTCAACAAATGGCTACAATTTAAGGAATGTGTTTAGTGACGGCATCAGATTCCTAATTGATTGAGAAAGGTCTGGTGGCAAGAAAAGCTGCTTCTAGGAGGTTGTCATGTGTTTTCGCTCGACGATTCCTTTCTTGGGTGGTTGGTTTGGCACTTGTTCCTGTAACTCGAATCCTAGCCTGGTATATCCCATTTTAATTTTACACCATTGTGAACCTTACGCATTTTTTACTCTTTGATCGAGGTTCTCCGCATTAAAAAATCTTCGTAAAATAAATCCCAAGTGTATATCTTGACATTTAAGGGATATACAGTCAAGAAAATCAAGGGCAATGGTGATATATATACGGATTAGACATAAAAAAAACACTCAACAAATGGCTACAATTTAAGGAATATGTTTAGTGACGGCATCAGATTCCTAATTGATGGAGAAAGGTCTCGTGGCAAGAAAAGGGGCTTCTAAGAGGTTGTCAAATGTTTTTGCTCGACGATTCCATTCTTGGGTGGTTGGTTTGGCCCTTGTTCCTGAAACTCGAATCCTAGCACGGTATATCCCATTTTAATTTTACACAATTGTGAACCTTATGCGTTTTATACTCTCTGATCGAGGTTCTCCGGATTGAAAAATCTTCGTAAACTAAATCACACGTGTATATATTGACATTTAAGAGATATACAGTTAAGAAAATCAAGGGCAATGGTGATATATATGCGGATAGACACAAAAAAAAAACACTCAACAAATTACTACAATTTAAGGAATGTGTTTTGTGACGGAATCAGATTCCTAATTGATGGAGAAAGGTCTGGTGGCAAAAAAATCTGCTTCTAGAAGGTTGTCAAGTGTTTTCCCTCGACGATTCGATTCTTGGGTGGTTGGTTTGGCCCTTGTTCCTGTAACTCGAATCCTAGCCCGGTATATCCCATTTTAATTTTACACCATTGTGAAACTTAAGCCTTTTTTACTCCCTGATCGAGGTTCTCGGCATTGAAAAATCTTCGTAAACTAAATCACACGTGTATATGTTGACATTTAAGAGATATACAGTTAAGAAAATCAAGGGCAATGGTCATATATATGCGGATTAGACACAAAAAAAACACTCAACAAATGGCTACAATTTAAGGAATGTGTTTAGTAACGGCATCAGATTCCTAATTGATGGAGAAATGTCTGGTGGCAAGAAAAGCTACTTCTAGGAGGTTCTCAAGTGTTTTTGCTCGACGATTCCATTCTTGGGTGGTTGGTTTGGCCCTTGTTCCTGTAACTCGAATCCTAGCCTGGTATATCCCATTTTAATTTTACACCATTGTGAAACTTACACCTTTTTTACTCCCTGATCGAGGTTCTCGGCATTGAAAAATCTTCATAAACTAATTCACACGTGTATATGTTAACATTTAAGAGATATACAGTCAAGAAAATCAAGGGCAATTGTGATATATATATATATATATATATGCGGATTAGACACAAAAAAAAAAACACTCAACAAATGACTACAATTTAAGGAATGTGTTTAGTGACGGCATCAGATTCCTAATTAATGGAGAAAGGTTTGGTGATAAGAAAAACTGCTTCTAAGAGGTTGTCATGTGTTTTCGCTCGACGATTCCATTCTTGGGTGGTTGGTTTGGCCCTTGTTCCTGTAACTCGAATCCTAGCCCGGTGTATCCCATTTTAATTTTACACCATTGTGAACCTTACGTCATTTTTACTCTCTGGTCGAGGTTCTCGGCATTGAAAAATCTTCCTAAACTAAATCACACGTGTATATGTTGACATTTAAGAGATATACAGTTAAGAAAATCAAGGGCAATGGTGATATATATGTGGATTAGACACCAAAAACAAACTCGACAAATGGCTACAATTTAAGGAATGTGTTTAGTGACGGCATCAGATTCCTAATTGATGGAGAAAGGTCTTGTGGCAAGAAAAGCTGCTTCTAGGAGGTTGTCAAGTGTTTTCGCTCGAACGTTCCATTCTTGGGTGGTTGGTTTGGCACTTGTTGTTGGTGCATTCATCTGTCGTCTTCATCTTAATATCGAGTCTCGGGTTGCGTTGCAGATCTAATCAAGGATGATGTCATCATCTTTGATGATGACATCATGGAGATGACATCACAATATACATATAATCACGTTCAAATCTAGAAAGTAGCATGGATATATAATTTTATATTGTTTATTATGATTTCGCTTGAAAAAGTCGAAGTGTATGTTTCAAGCGAAATTGATTATTAGGATTTCGCTTGAACATAAATGATCATGTTTCAAGCGAAATGTGTAAACCTATAAATAGGTGTTCTAGCTTCTCATTTGTAAGAGTTCCTTCAGAAGTGTAAAGTTACTCTGCCGGTTTGTCAAGTCAATATATGAATGAGAAGATCGTATTAAAGTGATATAACCCTGTTTCTACTCATTTCTTTCTGATTCAAAACAGTTTGTTTGTTTCCGCCACTCAAACTGTCGTATATTAGCTCAGATTGACTCATTAGATCGGTCAAATCGATCCTTCAAGTGGTATCAGAGCTAGGAGCTCGATTGCTTGATCAAACACATTGATTCGTACCTGATTTCAGCAGATTCAGATCCGAATTTCACCGATTTCTTCATATTTTTCACATTTATCACGTTTTTCACGGTTTTTCATCAAATTGAACGGGTTTTACTGGTCCGAATCGGATGATTTTCTAGTATATTGTGCGAAAACACTTGTTTTTAAATCCTACCAAGTTTCGAATTCAAATTCCTAGCCGTTTAGGAGAAATTCGAATTTTTGTGTCCGAATTTGTTTGAATCAGCAAGATTTCGCTTGAAAACTTTCAAGCGAAATCCTTAAAAGTGAGATTCGCTTCAAACATCTGTTGGTTTCGCTTGAAAAGTGTGGATATTTGAAGCGAAATCTATCATTTCGCTTGAACAGTTGAAGCGAAATTGATTGATTGGATTTCGCTTGAACTAACTGTTTCAAAGTACATCGTCGATTCCGCTTGAAAGGAATCAGTGTGTCAGCACTCAGAATTCATGCAGATGTGAATTGTTGTCGGCACTACTGATCATACATAGTTTAGATCCAATCAATACTCAGTGGGTGTATTTGTTGTCGATTTAGTGCATATTAGAGGTCCAATGAATTAAAAGATAACATCACCGACCCATGTTTGATAATCGAGATATTTGAAACATTAACAAGAGGTTGTCTTGAAATTACAATTCACGTGATGTCAGATTTGCGAGTGTAGTAAAGACTGTTAAAGTGTTTTGAGTTGTGTGTATTATTAAAAATTTGTAGAAGTTACATGTGATAAGTTGTCTGATCAAAGTGTGGCCCAATCATAAATTGAAGTGTGAGGCCCATGTAAAAAGATAATATCACCGTCCATTAGATCGGTCCAATCAGAATCTGTTTAAAATCTGAAATTGTCGGCATTGTTTTTGTTCCATAATTGACTGGTCAAATCACTTTTGTTTGGCACTTGAAAAAGTATTCAACCCAATCAGTTTGATAATTGTTTGGTAATACAAATTCTGTCGTGTAGTGTGATTCAATTTAAAAAACCAACTTACACGGATTGTTTAGTTAAAGGTGATTCAAAGGGATTTTTGTACACAAAAGAATTCTTTACGTGATCTTTTGTTACCGGATTGTTGTCACTAAAACATGGATTGTGAGTCGTATCGTGTTCAGAGTCCAGCAGATATTGCACATAACAAATTTGATAATTTTACAGGTATCAAGGGAGAGTCTACAAAAGAATTGATTGATCGATATTGCCATCTAGTTTTAGAGATGGGGAAATTGAAGATAACTAAAACTAATGAGGAATGGATTGACAAGTTGGTAAAGGTTTTACCGGGTGATATATGGAGAACGTATTTGTTAGATTTGAAGAAGATATATTTAGACGTGACTTTGAGTATGTTTATCGAGAAGATCGAAGTTCAAGAACTTGAAGCCCAAAAGATAAGAAAAATGAAATCTGAAGAAAATGATCAAGTGATAGAGAAGCTAGTTGATGAAATTTCAGCTTTGAAGGTTGAGAAGAAAGCTGATAATGAACAGATTCTGGAGTTGCGATTGAATTATGAAAAGCTGAAAGTTGAAAATGACAAACTGTTAAATGACATGAACAGTTTGACATTGGAAAACAAAATTTTGAAAGAAAAAGAAAAAGTTTTTGAAAATGAAAAATCAAAAATGGAAAAAGATTTTCAAAGACAAATCAAGATTTTAGAAGATGAGAGAGATATTTTTGGTAAAGATAATCTTGAAAAACAAATTGAAATCAATTCCCATCTTGCTAAAATCATTCAGCTTGAAAAAGAAGCTAAAAGTGATCGGATTAAAATTGCTGAGTTAGAAAGTAAGTTGAAAGGTTTTGTGACTTCTGCACCTTATGTGTGTCCAGAACCGATCAATTCAGATTGTGATGAGAAAACTGATGATGAAAATGAAAAAATTAAGAAAAAGAAAATCTTTTTGAAAGAAAAAGAAAATTCCAAGGAACTGTTCTGCAATCGACCGAAAAGGGTGAATGCTCTACGCAAAAACCTTTGAAGAAGAAAGTGGAACAGAAACAAAAAGTTAAAAAATCAGAAAATGTTCAAAACCAGATTAAAAACTCATTAGTTCAGTCATCCAATCGTTATAAAAAACCACAAAAAGTTGAAAATTTAAACTCACAAAAAGTTGGTGATATGTGGTGCAGGTTTGACCACAGTACTTCAAAGCCAAATCCAGCTTTCAGGAGGAGTGATGATTACCACAAAGCCAGACAATGCTATGATCTGAGTGTTTGGTGTGAAGGTGGTGAATGGTACGATAACAGAGTGTGTTACTCTTGTGGTAGTCAAGGACACATTGCTGTTAACTGCCAGAATCAGTGGTTTGAGACGAGGAGATGCTATAACTGCCAAATCAAAGGACATATTGCAAGAGATTGCCCAATGAGATCAATGGGAAGATCGAGGGCTGAATTTCAGAAAGTAGTGAAGAAGAAATCAGTCAAGGTCGAAGAAAAGTCCAAAGAACAGAAAGTGAAGCTTTCACAAGGGCAGAAAGACCGACTGAGAAAGAAAAGAAAGAAGGCCAGAGAGTATCTGGAAAGGATTTTGTCCTCGGATACAACTGGTAAAACAGATAAAAGTTCTGATAAATCGTCTTGCTCACCAAAGAACAACAAATCAAGTAAAACGCATTCATCAGATACAAATCTGAGGACGAAAGAGGAGATAAAGAAGAAGAAAATGGTCGGCGATGAATCTGACATGTCAAAGTCAGACAAGCCACCTTCAGGCGATGAATCTGGCTTTTCAAAGTCAGACAAGCCACATTCAGGCAATGATTCTGGTATGGTAAAACCAGAAGAGCCATGTGTTGAGGTAAAAATGGAGAATTCAGGTTTAACAATGGATGATGTAAACTCTCCACCATTGTTGAACAAGAATTCTAAATCACCTAAGGACCGTCAGGCTTGGGTGAATCTGTTTAAATGAAAAACCTGACTTGCCGGAACTCCCAGGTTGGTAATTGGGGAGTAGGAATCGGCACATTTCTTGAGAAATTTCACTCTGGTGATTTTTCGCCTTACAAGTGGTTAATTAAGGACATTGAGTTGTACTTGATTTAACTATCTTACAAGTGGTAACTGTGTTTGTGATAAACCTACAAGAAGTTGAAATCAATATGATGATTAAACCCCAAGTTTGTGAAACGACACACAAAACTAATTTTCCAAAAAAAAACCATTTTGATTAAAACAAACTTAAGTGTTTTGAAATCATAATGGGAAAATAGTTTGTTGTCAGGGGGAGTTCTGATTGTTTATGCCAAGTGGATGGCGAATTGAGGCAATTCTCATCAGTTTGTCACTTTACTTTGTACAGTTTATTTTCTGTTTTTTGATAAAAACAAAAACACAAAAATAGGTTTTTATTTTTAGGGGGAGAAAGTTTGCAGAAAAATACAAAAACATGATAAAATCTATAAAAACCAAAAACATTTGAAAAAGTAAAAATGAGTTTGTGTATAAAAGGGAAATGATAGTACATCAGCTAGACAGGTGCAATACGCTAAAGAAATGGAATGTATAAAATGCAATTAAGCAGTCTCGCTAAAGATGTGTAGATAGGTTTTCACAAAATCAGTAGATTAGTTTGGGATATAAATTGTTGGTCAAGGAATTTTGACAAATGGTGTGATATCTTTTGACAAAGTAAACTACATAGTGGAGTTGACAAACAATCTACTCAGTATTTCACAGATTTGTGATAAAGATTTCAGCGTACATTTTACAAAAACTGAATGTGTGGTTTTGAAACCAGGGTTTAAAATCCCTGATGAGATGGTGTTGTTGCGTGCTCCACGGGAGTATGATCTTTATTATCTTGATATGAGCACAGCAACGCCAACGTCTCATCAAAAACACTGTTTTGTGTCTAAAAACAAAGCAACAGAAAAAGATTCAATCATGTGGCATCGTAAGATGGGCCACATTCATGTTCGCAAAATGAACTTTTTGGTTCATAATGATTTAGTTGAAGGTGTAAACTTGAAAAATTTTCATTTAAATGATGATTGTATTGCATGTAAGAAAGGTAAACAGGTTCGGAAATCACATCCTTTGAAGGTCATGAATTCGATCAGGTTACCTCTTGAGAGATTGCACATGGATCTCTTTGGGCCTGTTAATGTTAGGAGCATCAGCCGGGATTTGTACTGCTTGGTGGTTACAGATGATTTTTCAAGATTTTCTTGGGTTGTGTGTTTAGAACGGAAAGATCAAACTTTTGAGTCTTTGATGATACTTTTCAAGAAGATGGAAACTGTATACAAACTGCCTATCCGGAGAATTAGAAGCGACAATGGAACTGAATTTAAAAACAACAGAATGTACGAGTTCTGTAATGAAAAGGGAATTCTTCATGAATTCAGTGCGCCGTATACTCCACAGCAAAACGGCGTAGCTGAAAGAAAGAATAGAACTCTAATAGAGACAGCACGTACAATGTTAGCAGATTCCAAGTTACCTATTTTCTTCTGGAGTGAAGCAGTATCTGCAGCGTGTTATACACTGAACAGAGTCCTTACTGTCAAGAAGTATGGAAAGACATGTTTTGAGTTGCTGCATCGTTACAAGCCGAATCTTGAGTTCTTGGAACCTTTCGGATCACCGTGTACGTTCATTGATGAAGACGGAAAGTTTGGGGCAAAATCAAATGAAGGTTTCTTTGTAGGATACGCCAGCCCACTAAAAAGGGTGTTTGTACCATGTCTGAGCAAGGTGATTCAGGTCCTTCATGTGGATTGTCAGAAGCATACTCCGTCACCACAACTTCCCGGACAAAGATTCCTATTTGACTATGATAAACTCTGGGAATCGTTTCATCTGCCGTCCGAGCCAAGTGAGGAGGAACTTGCTCTCATGTACTTGTATCAACAAAGTCATTTGCCAGAGCCGGAATCTAGACCGCTAGATGTTCCTACGCCCACCGTGGGTACTCATGATGATGAAGCCGGACCAAGTGGAACCGTTCATATACCACCAGAGGAACCAGAGGATCCATAGGAACCAGCTCCGTCATTTGATGTTTCTGACGACTCAGAGGAGGAACTCGCTCCTACCTTTGACGAGGAACCAAATGAGACAACAGAAGAGGTTGTTGACCAAATCGTTGATCTTGACATTTCAAATCTGGAATCGGAAGTTGTAGTGCCTGATTCTGTGATGCCACGGACCCTGTCTTACCACCCCTCAGAACTGATCATTGGCGACTTGCAAAGTGGTGTTAAAACTCGACACCAAATAGATCAAGCCTTTAAATGTTTTTATTCATCTATTGCTGACATGCAGAAAGAGGTTTCTTTAAAATGTTTTATCTCGCAGATAGAGCCCAAGACATACAAAGAAGCATTGACCGAGGAGAGCTGGGTTAATGCAATGCAGGAGGAGCTACAACAGTTTCAAAAGCTGGGTGTCTGGGAGCTTGTTGATCTTCCACCAAATCAGAAGTTAATCAAGATAAAATGGGTTTTCAAATGTAAACGAGATGATAGAGGAGTCGTGGTGAGAAACAAAGCAAGACTGGTCGTTCAAGGATTCAGTCAACAAGAAGGAATTGATTACGATGAAGTCTACGCACCAGTTGCAAGGCTAGAGGCAATTCGGATTTTTCTGGCCTTTGCATCATGGAAGAACTTTAAAGTATATCAACTTGACGTGAAATCTGCTTTTCTCTATGGAACTATCAAAGAGGAAGTGTATGTGGGGCAACCGCCAGGTTTCATAGACCCACAGCACAAAAACAAGGTGTTTCTACTGGACAAGGCGTTATACGGACTACACCAGGCCCCGAGAGCCTGGTATGAAACGCTCTCGACATACTTGTTGGACAACGGGTTCACAAGAGGTACAGTAGATAGCACTTTGTTTATACGGGAAAAAGAAAACCATTTGTTGATTGTGCAGATTTACGTGGACGATATCATTTTTGGATCCACCAACGACGATATGTGCAAAGAGTTTGAGCTAGTGATGAAGAAAAAGTTTGAAATGAGCTCAATGGGCGAAATGAAGTTTTTCCTCGGGTTGCAGGTAGAACAAATGCCCGACGGAATCTTCATTCATCAGTCAAAGTATGTGAAAGATGTGCTAGACAAGTTTGATATGGCAGATTGCAGTCCAGCATCCACTCCCCTTACACAGAATCATGGGATTTGTCCAGATGAGAATGGAGTGAAGATGGATGAAACATTGTACCGATCAATCATTGGTTCCTTGATGTATCTCACAGCTTCCCGTCCGGACATCATGTATCCGACATGCTTATGTGCCAGATATCAGTCGAATCCGAAGCAGTCACACCTGACAATCGTGAAACGTATACTACGGTATTTGAAAGGCTGCCCAAACATCGGTTTGTGGTATCCTAGATTAGGTGACTTTACTTTATCCGGTTTCGCTGATTCAGATTTTGGAAGCTGCAAGCAGAACGCAAAGTCCACCACTGCCGGGTGTCAGTTCTTAGGAACCCGACTCGTTACCTGGCAGTGTAAGAAACAAACCACTGTAGCGCTTTCTACTTGTGAAGCTGAATACGTTTCAGCTTCCAGCTGTTGTTCGCAGATCCTTTGGATCCAACAGCAAATGCGTGACTTTGGTTTGCAATTCTTAGATACTCCAATTTTCGTGGACAATGAAGCAGCCATTAACATTACTAAAAATCCGGTTCACCATTCAAAAACAAAACACATTGAGATCCGTCACCATTTTATTCGGGATTGTAACGAGAAAAAATTAATTCGGATTGAATACGTGCACACCGATGAACAGAAAGCGGATATCTATACCAAACCATTTGATAAAAAGAGGTTTTATTATCTTTTAAAATTGAATGGAATGAAAAATCTGCAATCTGGGAGGGTTGTTGAATGTGATGCCGAATTGGACGGCGATCTGACGTGAATCTTTGTCGTGTTGTCAATTTTCTTTGTACAGTTTATTTTCTGCTTTTTGATAAAAACAAAAACACAAAAATAGGTTTTTATTTTTAGGGGGAGAAAGTTTGCAGAAAAATACAAAAACATGATAAAATCTATAAAAACCAAAAACATTTGAAAAAGTAAAAATGAGTTTGTGTATAAAAGGGAAATGATAGTACATCAGCTAGACAGGTGCAGTACGCTAAAGAAATGGAATGTATAAAATGCAATTAAGCAGTCTCGCTAAAGATGTGCCGATAGGTTTTCACAAAATCAGTAGATTAGTTTGGGATATAAACATAAAATTTACTTGCATCTACGTGGGGAACACCTCCAGGATATATAGGTAACCCCTGAAATCCTGTTTGAAGGGTCCCATATTTTGAGATACTAGGTCTTTATGCTTAGTGATATCTGGGGTATTATCCCGGGACTTCTGATTTTGCGGAAGCAATGGCCTAGTCCCCGGAGAATACTTTACGCTGCTTTGAAATATAAGCCTCCCCTCAGCATAAAAAATGATAACACATTGCAAAATTGTTAATCATGTGTTGTTGTAAAGAAGATCCCCAAAGGGGACCCACCAAAAGTCGAAGCCGTCATCTCTCTGCGTATCGAAAGATCGACCTGAGCTCTCACGGCCCTCGCAATTAACCCCTTACAGATATCATCTAGGTATACTCACCTGTAAGACTGAATACTGGGGTCTGGATACGGGAGTATATACTGAGGTGGGACACATGTAGATGTTTAAGTCCTAAAACACTAATTCTGTATCCCGAGCAGATTGAAAGTTTTGTGAGAATTTAAGAGGATCAATATATCGGCAATCTACGTGAATTGTTTAATGCTTAAAATGAATTAATAGCTTAACGGTGCTTGTATCTAGTCGGCAGCTGATATGATCCCTTAACACGCTCACAAAAAGATTGTGTGTACATAGTTTTAGTTTATTCAGTTTAAAATTCAAAAAGATTTTAGTTTTTTTTTTATTTTCGACAACTGATATTGGGAATCGAAAGTTCAAAGTCTTGTGCAGATCATGTCTGAGATTGATAAGGATTGGGTAAGCTTGTGATGCAGTACAATGTTTGGTACAAGTGTTTGTTGATTAAAATGAGATTGAAAGATCAAAATGATTCAAAAGTTCATTAATTTGAACTTATTTTTTTCAAGAAATCCGGTATCTTTATAGTTTGGTTAGCCAAGGTCATTGAGTTGGACTTGGTAGACTAGTCAGTTGACCAAGGTCATTAATTTGGACTTGGTTAATTGGGTGTGACATTAAAAGATGGAAAAATCAAAAAGTAAAACAAGTTTTTAAGGATTTCGCTTCAAGAAACAAAATTGCGCTTAAATCTGTTTCAAGCGACACCTTCATGTTAACGATTTCGCTTCAAGAGTTTTTAATTAAGCCTCAAGCGAAATCTTTAGAGGTATAAAAGGATATAGAATGTCTGTTCATTAACAAGATTCACCATTCGACAAGAGATAAAGATCAGGCGATGCAGTTTCAGAGAGTTGTGAATGAATGTTTTCAGAAAAACATCAATTCTGGAACTAAATGGAAGTCATCATGGTGGTCTTTGGAGGAGAAAGTCAAAAAGAAAGCTGAAAAGGAACGTAAAGCTCAAGAAGATAAAGATAGATATCTTCGGGAGACATTTGCTCAAAGGCAAGCTACTGAAGAAAAGAAAAGAGCTGATGATAATGAAAAGCTTAGGAAGATGTTGTTGAGAAAACCTAAGCCTAGAGAAGAAAAGTTCAAGTCCATGTGAAGATCTAGACTGAAGACTTCGGCTTTATCCAAGGGGGAGTCTATTGATGCTGATTGAAAGAGTGAAGCACAAAGACTGATTAAGACTGAAGATTGAGAATACTCGACATTTAAGACTCGTCAACATCTGAGGGGGAGTCTGTTGGTGCATTCATCTGTCGTCTTCGTCTTAATATCGAGTCTCGGGTTGCGTTGCAGATCTAATCAAGGATGATGATGACATCATGGAGATGACATCACAATATACATATAATCACGTTCAAATCTAGAAAGTAGCATGGATATAGAATTTTATATTTTTTATTATGATTTCGCTTGAAAAAGTCGAAGTGTATGTTTCAAGCGAAATTGATTATTAGGATTTCGCTTGAACATAAATGATCATGTTTCAAGCGAAATGTGTAAACCTATAAATAGGTGTTCTAGCTTCTCATTTGTAAGAGTTCCTTCAGAAGTGTAAAGTTACTCTGCCGGTTTGTCAAGTCAATATATGAATGAGAAGATCGTATTAAAGTGATATAACCCTGTTTCTACTCATTTCTTTCTGATTCAAAACAGTTTGTTTGTTTCCGCCACTCAAACTGTCGTATATTAGCTCAGATTGACTCATTAGATCGGTCAAATCGATCCTACACTTGTTCCTGTAACTCGAATCCTAGTCCGGTATATCCTATTTTAATTTCACACCATTGTGAACCTTACGCCCTTTTTACTCTCTGATCGAGGTTCTCCGCATTGAAAAATCTTCGTAAACTAAATCACAAGTGTATATCTTGACATTTAAGAGATATACAGTCAAGAAAATCAAGGAAAATGGTGATATATATGCGGATTAGACATAAAAAAAACACTCAACAAATGGCTACAATTGAAGGAATATGTTTAGTGACGGCATCAGATTCCTAATTGATGGAGAAATGTCTGGTGGCAAGAAAAGCTGTTTCTAGGAGGTTGTTAAATGTTTTCGCTCGACGATTCCATTCTTGGGTGGTTGGTTTGACCCTTGTTCCTGTAACTCGAATCCTAGCCCGGTATGTCCCATTTTAATTTTACACCATTATGAACCTTACGCGTTTTTGACTCTCTGATCGAGGTTCTCCGCATTGAAAAATATCCGTAAACTAAATCACACGTGTATATATTGACATTTAAGAGATATATACAGTCAAGAAAATCAAGGGCAATGGTGATATATATGCGAATTAGACACCAAAAAAAACACTCAACAAATGACTACAATTTAAGGAATGTGTTTAGTGACGACATCAGATTCCTAATTGATGGAGAAAGGTCTGGTGGCAAGAAACCTGCTTCTAGGAGGTTGTCAAGTGTTTTCACTCGACGATTCCATTCTTGGGTGGTTGGTTTGGCCCTTGTTCCTGTAACTCGAATCCTAGCCCGGTATATCCCATTTTAATTTTACACCATTATGAACCTTACGTCTTTTTTACTCTCTGATCGAGGTTCTCGGCATTGAAAAATGTTCATAAACTAAATCACACGTGTATATGTTGACATTTAAGAGATATACAGTCAAGAAAATCAAGGGCAATGGTGATATATATGCGGATTTGACACCAAAAAAAACACTCAACAAATGGCTACAATTTAAGGAATGTGTTTAGTGACGGCATCAGATTCCTAATTGATGGAGAAATGTCTGGTGGCAAGAAAAGCTGCTTCTAGGAGGTTGTCATGTGTTTTCGCTCGACGATTCCATTCTTGGGTGGTTGGTTTATCCCTTGTTCCTGTAACTCGAATCTTAGCCTGGAATATCCCATTTTAATTTTACACCATTGTGAACCTTACGTCTTTTTTACTCTCTGATCGAGGTTCTCGGCATTGAAAAATGTTCATAAACTAAATCACACGTGTATATGTTGACATTTAAGAGATATACAGTCAAGATAATAAGGGCAATGGTGATATATATGCGGATTTGACACAAAAAAAAAACACTCAACAAATGACTACAATTTAAGGAATGTGTTTAGTGACGCTATCAGATTCCTAATTGATGGAGAAAGGTCTGGTGGCAAGAAAAGCTGCTTCTAGGAGGTTGTCAAGTATTTTCACTCGACGATTCCATTCTTGGGTGGTTGGTTTGGCCTTTGTTCCTGTAACTCGAATCCTAGTCCGGTATATCCTATTTTAATTTCACACCATTGTGAACCTTACGCCCCTTTTACTCTCTGATCGAGGTTCTCCGCATTGAAAAATCTTCGTAAACTAAATCACAAGTGTGTATCTTGACATTTAAGAGATATACAGTCAAGAAAATCAAGGAAAATGGTGATATATATGCGGATTAGACATAAAAACACTCAACAAATGGCTACAATTGAAGGAATATGTTTAGTGACGGCATCAGATTCCTAATTGATGGAGAAATGTCTGGTGGCAAGAAAAGCCGTTTCTAGGAGGTTGTTAAATGTTTTCGCTCGACGATTCCATTCTTGGGTGGTTTGTTTGACCCTTGTTCCTGTAATTCAAATCCTAGCCCGGTATGTCCCATTTTAATTTTACACCATTATGAACCTTACGCGTTTTTGACTCTCTGATCGAGGTTCTCCGCATTGAAAAATATCTGTAAACTAAATCACACGTGTATATATTGACATTTAAGAGATATATACAGTCAAGAAAATCAAGGGCAATGGTGATATATATGCGAATTAGACACCAAAAAAAAACACTCAACAAATGACTACAATTTAAGGATTGTGTTTAGTGACGACATCAGATTCCTAATTGATGGAGAAAGGTCTGGTGGCAAGAAACCTGCTTCTAGGAGGTTGTCAAGTGTTTTCACTTGACGATTCCATTCTTGGGTGGTTGGTTTGGCCCTTGTTCCTGTAACTCGAATCCTAGCCCGGTATATCCCATTTTAATTTTACACCATTGTGAACCTTACGTCTTTTTTACTCTCTGATCGAGGTTCTCGGCATTGAAAAATGTTC
The DNA here is from genome assembly GCA_030545235.1 of Helianthus tuberosus. Classification (NCBI taxonomy): domain Eukaryota; kingdom Viridiplantae; phylum Streptophyta; class Magnoliopsida; order Asterales; family Asteraceae; genus Helianthus; species Helianthus tuberosus. The sequence goes on from JARYGA010010705.1 coordinate 19,343, forward strand.
ATAAACTAAATCACACGTGTATATGTTGACATTTAAGAGATATACAGTCAAGAAAATCAAGGGCAATGGTGATATATATGCGGATTTGACACCAAAAAAAACACTTAACAAATGGCTACAATTTAAGGAATGTGTTTAGTGACGGCATCAGATTCCTAATTGATGGAGAAATGTCTGGTGGCAAGAAAAGCTGCTTCTAGGAGGTTGTCATGTGTTTTCGCTCGACGATTCCATTCTTGGGTGGTTGGTTTATCCCTTGTTCCTGTAACTCGAATCTTAGCCCGGAATATCCCATTTTAATTTTACACCATTGTGAACCTTACGTCTTTTTTACTCTCTGATCGAGGTTCTCGGCCTTGAAAAATGTTCGTAAACAAAATCACACGTGTATACGTTGACATTTAAGAGATATACAGTCAAGAAAATCAAGGGCAATGGTGATATATATGCGGATTAGACACAAAAAAAAAACACTCAACAAATGGCTACAATTGAAGTAACGTGTTTAGTGACGGCATCAGATTACTAATTGATGGAGAAATGTCTGGTGGCAAGAAAAGCTGCTTCTAGGAGGTTGTCATGTGTTTTCGCTCGACGATTCCATTCTTGGGTGGTTGGTTTGGCCCATGTTCCTGTAACTCGTATCTTAGTCCGGAATATCCCATTTTAATTTTACACCGTTGTGAACCTTACGTCTTTTTTACTCTCTGATCGAGGTTCTCGGCATTGAAAAATGTTCATAAACTAAATCACACGTGTATATGTTGACATTTAAGAGATATACAGTCAAGATAATCAAGGGCAATGGTGATATATATGCGGATTTGACACCAAAAAAAAAACACTCAACAAATGACTACAATTTAAGGAATGTGTTTAGTGACGCTATCAGATTCCTAATTGATGGAGAAAGGTCTGGTGGCAAGAAAAGCTGCTTCTAGGAGGTTGTCAAGTGTTTTCGCTCGACGATTCCATTCTTGGGTGGTTGGTTTGGCCTTTGTTCCTGTAACTCGAATCCTAGCCCGGTATATCCGTTTTAATTTTACACCGTTGTGAACGTTACGTCTTTTTTACTCTCTGATTGACGTTCTCGGCATTGAAAAATGTTTGTAAACTAAATCACACGTGTATATGTTGACATTTAAGAGATATACAATCAAGAAAATCAAGGGCAATGGTGATATATATGCGGATTAGACACCAAAAAAAAACACTCAACAAATGGCTACAATTTAAGGAATGTGTTTAGTGGCGGCATCAGATTCCTAATTGATGGAGAAAGGTCTGGTGGCAAGAAAAGCTTCTTCTAGGAGGTTGTCAAGTGTTTTCGCTCGACGATTCCATTCTTAGGTGGTTGGTTTGGCCCTTGTTCCTGTAACTCGAATCCTAGCCCGGTATATCCCATTTTATTTTTACACCATTGTGAACCTTACGCGTTTTTTACTATATGATCGAGGTTCTCCGCATTGAAAAATCTTCGTAAACTAAATCACATGTGCATATATATTGACATTTAAGAGATATACAGTCATGAAAATCAGGGGCAATTGTGATATATATGTGGATTAGACACCAAAAAAAACACTCAACAAATGGCTACAATTTAAGGAATGTGTTTAGTGACGGCATCAGATTCCTAATTGATGGAGAAAGGTCTGGTGGCAAGAAAAGCTGCTTCTAGGAGGTTGTCAAGTGTTTTCGCTTGACGATTCCATTCTTGGGTGGTTGGTTTGGCCCTTGTTCCTGTAACTCGAATCCTAGCCCGGTATATCCCTTTTTAATTTTACACCATTGTGAAACTTACGCCTTTTTTACTCCCTGATCGAGGTTCTCGGCATTGAAAAATCTTCGTAAACTAATTCACACGTGTATATGTTAACATTTAAGAGATATACAGTCAAGAAAATCAAGGGCAATGGTGATATATATATATATATATATATATATGTGTGTGTGTGTGTGTGTGTGTGTGTGTTATGGGCAAAATTCTGAGCCCATATCCTCGGAAATATCTTGAGTTATATCTTGATTGTATGATGTCTGCTCATATCCGGGATGCTCATTCAGGATATTGGTAACATCCTGAATGGTATCCTCAGGATTACTAACAGGTTGTGTGTAGGAGTATGCGTCCAGATGGAGCACCGTTCACAAAGACCCTTTCTCCGGGAGACTCGGTCCAAGTCGTTCAAATGAAGACGTTGAAGCCGCATTACTCGGTCTACAACGTTCACAATGGAATATTCGGAGCATTCCATATTTGTAGGGATTTTTGTTTGTATTTCGTTACTATAAATAGGTGGGTATATCAGATCGAATAGGACATCACAGCTACACTCACTACACTCTCACACTAGTTCTCTCGCAATATTTACTTTCACCCAAAGCATTGTAACACTTAGCGATCTGGTCAATATCCTACACTGTATCTTTACATTTGAAGCAATAAGAAGAACTAGGCAGCTACGATTCCCGAGGTTTTATGCCAGCGATCTAGATTGATCAAGGGCTTTCCTCGTACATCTCGTGTCATTTTCTTTACTTTTCGCTCATAGTTTGATCGCAGATACAGTTCAATATCCTGAGCCGTATCCTGAAACCTGTTTTTACAAACAACATAATCAGCATATTTCCAACACACTTTTTAGCACACTACCTCACTTAACTAATTTGATCACTAAATTGCTTCGGTAATTTTTGACCAAAACAATTTGGCGCCCACCGTGGGGCAAGTGGTGCAATCTTTACTAAAAATCTTTGTAAAATCGTTAATCGGTTTTCTGTTTTCAAAACTTTTTGCCACATTATCCACAATGGCCTCAAGATCAAACATGAGCTCCTCTACTGTGTCTGCTACAACTTCTACTACTACTGGTTCGGTGCTTCCACCACCTCCTCCAAGGATGCCAGCTCCTTCACAACCTCAGGATATTATCCCTACTCGGAGTGTTCAGGGATCTGCTCCCGTTTTAGCCTCTAATGATGAAATTCTAACCTTATTTGGAAGTGTGCAGGAACAAATGAGACAGCAATAGGAAACTAACCAAATGCTATTAAGAGAAATACAACTCTTAAAAGCTAGCTCAAGCAGATCCGCTGAGGATATTGTTACTCCTTTACAACTCAGAACTTTGAACTTCAGTTCGGCTGTGAGGAGCTCAGGATATGCTTTAGGATATGGCCAGAATCCTCAGACTGGTAACGTGTCAAATAATAGTAATCTTGCTACTAACAATAGTGGATCTTTGCAGGATGCAGGTATGACGTCAACATTTACTAGGGAGCTTCAGAAATTGAAGGACATGATATCCAGTGTACCTGGAGTGGTCCAGCCAATTCCGGAAGTGTCCCAAGACAGCCACAGGATATCTCGTTTCGCATATCCTATCTGTGATGTTGAGATTCCGAAAAGATTTCAAACTCCCAACATGAAGCTCTACGACGGGACTACGGATCCTGAAGAGCATATTGCCCAATCCTATCCCTCCAGAGCTCAAGGAAGCATGCTTGTGCAAAGGCTTTGGTTCTACTTTAACAGGATCAGCCTTGAAGTGGCTCTTAAATGTTCCTCCACATTCGATTACATCTTTTGCTCACCTAGTGAATTTATTTAATAGTCAATTTTCTTTAAGTCGGAATTTTGAAAAACTAACAAGTGATCTCTACAGGATAACTCAAGGACCTCAGGAATCCCTAAGGGATTATGTGAACAAATTCAGCAGGGAATCCTTGGATATCCCACACCTTGATGTTGCCACAGCGGTCCAAGCATTCAAGATGGGGCTACAAAAGGATTCCCAATTTTATCAGGATCTTGTGATGAATCCTTGCAGGAATTTGGACGAGGCTCGAAATAGGGCCTTGAGATATATCAGGCTGGAGGATGATAAGAAGATGCAAGAAAGGATGAACTCATCCACTACCTACGAATCAACTAATATGAAGTCAGAATCCTCATTTAAACCATATCGCTCTAAGCCATATGGTAGAAATGACAACAAGAAAGTGAATGCTGTTGAAGATGAGGATCCTGAAGAATATCCTGAATTATCTGAATATTGCTTTTCTGTTAACATTCCTGAATTAATGTATGCTATGCAAGGTTTAGGAGACAAAGCTAGGTGGCCTCGAAAGAATCAACAAAAATCTGATTGGAAGGATAAATCCAAATGGTGTGCCTTCCACGAAGATTTTGGTCATGTGACTGAGGATTGTATTACTCTAAGAAAAGAGATAAGTTATCTTCTGAGCAAAGGATATCTAAAGGATCTCCTAGGAAGAAAGAAGAATAAGGGTCAGGATACTGAGAAGGATCCTAAACGAGCGGTATCACCTCCTGCGGATGCCAAGATAATTAACTTTATTTCAGGAGGATCCGACATTTGCGGGACTTCGTATTCTGCGGCCAAGAGGCATGCAAAGGAGGCTAAGACTGAAAGGGGAGACAAACCAGCCAGGATGACCACCCTTACAACTGACAAAGTGAACACTTTCGACAATAATGACCGGGATACTGTGCAGGATCCTCACCATGATGCTCTCGTAATAACATTGTATGTTTCTAACCATTTTGTACGCATGATATTGGTGGACAATGGTAGCTCTGTCAATATAATTCAGCTGGAAACATTGAAGAGGATGAATGTATCTCTGATGGACATTACTTCGAAGTCCACTGTGCTCGTTGGTTTCAGTGGAGAAGCTAGGAATACCGTGGGAGAAATCAAGCTACCAGTATATGTTGAAGGGGTCAACTCGATACAACGTTTTTGCGTGATGGACTCCCTATCCTGCTATAACATCATACTGGGCAGGCCATGGATCCATGATATAAAGCTGTTCCATCAACTTATCATCAATGCATCAAGATCCCTACCCCTTGGGGGGTCGTCAAGGTTGATAGTGATCCGCAGGAGGCGAAAGAATGTTACTCATCCTCGATGAAGTACTCAACCAAACCTATTGCAGCATAGTAATTACATATGCGGGCCTAGGATATCGTGGAGGCTTCGAAGCAAGATATGAAGAAAATTATCCTAGAACAGGATAATCCAGATACCTCGGTGCTCGTAGGAACCAATATCCCTCAAGATATTGAAGATCAATTAACTAACTTTTTAAAATGCAGGATGTCAACATTTGCGTGGAAGCATGAGGATATGACAGGTATATCCAAAGGCATTATCACTCACAAGCCCGGAATTACCAGGTCGTTCAAGCCTGTACAGCAAAAGAGAAGGAAGTTCGCTCCTGAACGAAATACAATTATCCAAGAGGAAGTTGAGAGATTATTGAAGTCCAAGATGATCAGAGAAGTCAAATTTCCCAAATGGCTAGCAAATGTGGTCGTGGTTCAAAAGAAGAATGGGAAATGGAGAGTTTGTGTAGATTACACAGATTTGAATAAGGCTTGCCCCAAAGACCCATTTCCTCTTACTCATATTGATGCAATGGTGGATGCTACCGCCGGGCACGAGATGTTAACCTTCATGGATGCATCCTCAGGATTTCAGCAGCTTCAAATGGAGCCTTCGGACCAAGAGGATACTGCCTTCATGACACCAACATGTATTTATTGTTATACTGCTATGCCTTTCGGTTTGAAAAATGCAGGTGCGACATACCAGAGATTGGTGAACATGATGTTCTAAGATAAACTGGGGGACACAATGGAGGTATACATCGATGATATGGTGGTAAAATCTAAAAAGGCTGAGGATCACCTCCAGGATATTAAAGGAGCATTTGATATCCTGGATCAATATAACATGAAGCTAAATCCTGCCAAGTGCCATTTCGGAATGGGGGCAGGAAAGTTTCTAGGATATATGGTGACCAAAAGAGGAATAGAGGCGAGCCCGGAGCAGATTAAAGCCATCTTGGATATCAAATCGCCCTCAAACATGAAGGATGTTCAATGATTAACAGGACGAGTTGCAGCATTGAACAGATTTATCTCAAGATCCTCGGAGAAATGCAAAGAGTTTTATGATATCCTGAAGAAGAACAAGAAGTTCGAATGGGGTGAGAAGCATGAAGTGGCCCTCCAAGATTTGAAGCAATATCTTTCAACTGCACCCCTATTGATGAAGCCTGAGAATGGTGATCCACTGTCCCTATACCTCGCAGTATCAGGGAATGTTGTAAGTGCCGTCCTTGTAAAGGATCATGAAGGTCAGCAATATCCTGTTTATTATGTTAGTAAAAGTTTGTTAGATGCAGAAACTAGATATTCTCATTTAGAAAAGTTGATACTAGCACTAGTTATGGCGTCAACAAAGCTTAGACATTACTTTGAAACACATAGAATTCATGTTAAGACCAATTATCCTATTAAGAATGTGCTTAGGAAACCCGAGATGTCAGGAAGGATGGCCAAGTGGTCAGTAAAGTTAAGTGCTTACGACTTGGTATACGAACCTAGAAATGTCATAAAATCACAAGCTCTAGCTGACTTTGTGGCTGATTTCAGTAGTGACATTCAGGATGAGGTAGACCTAGAAGTACAACAATTAGGAGAATCCTCAGGATCCTGGACATTGTATACCGACGGAGCATCTAATGTTAGAGGAGTAGGATTGGGAATACTACTAAAATCGCCACAGGGGGACATATTACCCTAGGCTATTAGATGTGAATTTCCTGCTACTAATAATGAAGCAGAGTATGAGGCTTTAATTGCAGGATTAGAACTAGCTAAAAATATGAATATCAAGAATTTGCAAGTATATGTTGACTCCTTGTTAATTACTAATCATTTTAATGGATCCTATGCAGTTAAGGGTGAGAAATTAATCGAATACCTCGATATTCTCAAAAAATTAGCAAGATATTTCGATGTTTTTACACTTGAACAGGTACCAAGGGAAGATAATGCTGAAGCAGATGCCTTAGCAAACCTGGGATCATCGGTCAGGATACCGGAAGGAACCCAAATACCAGTACTACATATCTTGTATCCTGCAACGAATCCTCAGGATAAAGAGGTAATAAATATCCAGGATCCTGTTGCAGAATATCCTGAGGAGGATCCTAAATCCTGGACGGCTCCAATCATAAGATATCTCAAAGAAGGACACATCCATAGAGACGAAAATCCTAAGGCATTTAGGATGAAGGTATCACGATTCACCATTATAAATAATATTTTGTATAAGAAATCGCTTGCAGGACCATATCTAAGGTGCTTGGAGGATCCCGAAACTAAAGAAGTACTTCAGGATATACATGATGGGGATTGTGGTAACCATACTGGGGGCAGGTCATTATTCTCAATGGTGTTGAGAACAGGATACTATTGGCCAACGATGAAGAAAGATGCTACAGAATATGCTCGAAGATGTGATGCATGTCAAAGGCACAGTAACATACTACACCAACCAACTGAACCACTATATCCTATAATATCCCCTTGGCCGTTCATGAAATGGGGGATGGACATAGTAGGGAAATTACCAAAAGCTCCAGGAGGAAAAGTTTTTATGTTGGAAATGACTGATTATTTCTCTAAGTGGGTGGAGGCTGAAGCATTTGTTCAAGTCAGAGACCAAGAAGTAGTATCCTTCATAAAGAGGAATATCCTGACTAGGTTTGGAGTACCAGCCGAAATAATCTGTGACAATGGTTCTCAGTTTATAAGCAAGAGAACTACTGACTTTTGCAAGAGTTGGGGAATCAAGATGATCACATCCACCCAGGTACATCCTTAAGCAAATGGACAAGCTGAATCCTCAAACAAGATAATTGTTAACAACTTGAAGAAGAGATTAGGAGCCAAGAAAGGAAGATGGGCAGAAGAACTACCGTTTGTTTTATGGGCCGATAGAACAACGGTAAAGAATGCAACTGGCCAGACACCATTCTCCTTGGTATTCGGAGCAGAAGCAGTGATCCCAACGGAGATGGTGATACCTACTGCGAGATCTATCCTGCAGGATCCTAAGCAGAATCCTGAGGCTTTGTGCCAGGATTTGGACACCATAGACGAGACAAGAGATGCAACAAGACTAAGGATGGCAGCATATCAACAAAAGATATCCGGAGCATACAACAAGAATATAAGGACTAGAAGGTTCAAAGTTGGAGATTGGGTGTTAAGAAAGGCTTTTCAAAATACCACTAATCCTGTCGTGGAAATCTGGCTCCGAAATGGGAAGGACCATATGAGGTTGAATCAGAATCAAGAAAAGGAGCATACCGACTCAGGAGCATGGAAGGGGAAATGCTACCAAGATCCTGGAATGCTATACACTTAAAGCTCTATTTCAAGTAAGAATAGAATATAATTTCTATCCCAGAATGGTATGTGTTCTATATCTCTTGAATATATTTGAATTCGTTTATTATCTTGCACCCAATATTGACTTAGGCATCGGAGGTGTGTTAGCCAAGCTAACACCCACCTTAGTTTAAGGTTGTTTTGCAGAATATGTATCAGGATATAGCTCCAGGATATACAATCAGGATATTTTGAAAGATTAGAGGATTGGCCCCCTCTCTCACGTTTAAGGGATCCTGATCCCTTCAAAGGTTTAAAGGTATTCATCTGGGGATAGTTCAAGGTAACGGGACCAGTTCATGTAAAAGTGGTTGATAATTTCGTTACTATTGGCTACATCCTGGATTCTAAAGGTATGTGAGGATTGATCACCCTCTCTCACGAAAGGGTATTTTCATACCCTCTAAGGTTTAAAGGTTTTACCTTTCTAAGACTTGGAGTTTATACACTCTCGCCTGTAGCGCATGAAAATCAGGGTTTATCCCCAGGGTATGAGGGTTTATCCCCAGGATATGAGGGTTTATCCCCAGTATATTATGGGTTAATGCCCAGGATGTCAAGGGTTTACCCCTGGATATTCAGGATCTATTCAGTAAAGCTAAAGTATGACTATATCTCCATTCCTATGTTAAACACAGGGGACATATATCATACAATTTAAAGGATGGATCCGAGTTTATAAGTGTGCACTAGGGACATTCCTATGGTGGAAAATTGGAAGTGATTCCTTAGGGAATTCCTTGTATGATCTCTCCTTTTTATTTGGATAACTTACAGATTCTGTGTCAGTATCCTGATCAGGATATCTTTCAAGATACATTTACAATGTGTGCCCAAGAGTGTTCAAACGAAATTATTTTTACAAGTAAAATTCATATAGTGAAAATATAACAACAGAAATAAAGCTAGAAAAGGGTTATGTTATTAACGTACCAAAAGTTATGCTCTTGGTTTCACCTCAAACCAAGGACCATCCACCAAGAGCACAATTAGTTCCTTACCATATTTACATAACAGATGAAGGTTTTGTCCCAAACTGAGACCCATTTGCGTCCAACTGTTATATTGTTCAAAAAGCAAAACATACTAACATCGATGACCAAGGGCTTTGACCTGAAACTCAGGATCCCCCCACCTTTGGCCATCTTCCAAACGGATATATCTCAAAGCCCTGTTACGAGCTTCGTCGAGATTCCTGCAGGGATTCATTACAAGATCCTGATAAAACTGAGAATCCTTTTGTAACCCCATCTTAAAAGCTTGCACAACTGTTTCGACATCAAGATGTGGGATATCCAAGGACTCTCGACTGAATTTGTTCACATAATCCCTCAAGGATTCCCGAGGCCCTTGAGTTATCCTATAAAGATCACTGGTTAGTTTCTCAAAACTCCGGCTGCAAGAAAATTGACTGTTAAATAAGTTAACTAAATGTGCAAACGAAGTAATTGAGTGAGGAGAGACGTTTAACAGCCATTTTAAGGCGAGTTAACTGCCATTTTCGTCCCTGTGGTTTGGTCACTTTGGCCATTTCAGTCCATTTTTCAAAAATGCGCCATTTTCGTCCCCCACGTTCTGGAAATGTGCCATTTCAGTCCAAAAATCATAACCCAGTTAAGTCAGTTAGTAAATAAGGACTGATTGTGTAAATTTGTAACATAAAGGACCATTTAAGTAAATATTAAACACACCACCACTAGCCCTGCCACCACCACCACTCCGCTGCCACCGCCACCACAGCCCTGCCACCACCACCACTCCGCTGCCACCACCACCACCACCGCCACCACAGCCCTGCCACCACCACCACAGCCCTGCCACCACCGCCACCACAGCCGGTTCATCATCATATCAGACGAGAGAGAGAGAAAGTCGGAGAGAGAGAGAGATAACGAGGCGGGAGAGAGAACCGGAGACGGTGGGGCTGCCTTCCCCAGATGATGACGATGATGACGTTGATGGTGGTGGTTCCGGCGGCGGCGGTGGTGACCATGCTACTGTTCATCGTCTTCCCCAAAACGGTCAACAGAAGTCAAACGGCCTAATTCTCGATCATTACCGGATAATATTCAAATTAAACTTGCAGAAACATTGTACAAGTATAAACATACCGATTGGGTGATTAAACCGATCCGGTATCGCGTGCAATGGCGTGGCGACAGTCTCCGGCGACGGGTATTCCGGCGAGACTTGCAGACAATGAACAGAGGGTATTTTCGAAGGGGTAAAGGATTTTGAAGGGTGTGAGAGTTTCGTATGGGTTCAGGGACTCTAAATAACACAACAATTTGACACTTAATCGACAAACTTCTGTGGATTAATTCCACTTTGAATTTTTTATAAAAACTCCGATTTCACGTGGTGTCGGGCATGCTTATTGAACAATTACAAAGCGTGGGGAGTTGTTTACGATCTGTGAGAGTGGTGGTGGCAGCGGAGGGGTGGTGGTGGCAAGGCTGTGGTGGCGGTGGTGGCAGGGCTGTGGTGGCGGTGGCGGTGGCGGTGACGGTGGTGGTGGTGGCAGCGGAGTGGTGGTGGTGGCAGGGCTGTGGTGGCGGTGGTGGTGGTGGTGGCAGCGGAGTGGTGGTGCTGGCAGGGCTGTGGTGGCGGTGGTGGTGGCAGGGCTAGTGGTGGTGGTGTTTAATATTTACTTAAATGGTCCTTTATGTTACAAATTTACACAATCAGTCCTTATTTACTAACTGACTTAAATGCGTTATGATTTTTGGACTGAAATGGCACCTTTCCAGAACGTGGGGGACGAAAATAGCGCATTTTTGAAAAATGGACTGAAATGGCCAAAGTGACCAAACCACAGGGACGAAAATGGCAGTTAACTCTTTTAAGGCTGATCCTGTCACGGTAGATCCAAAACCCTTGCACAAGCATGCTTCCTTGAGCTCCGGAGGGATAGGGTTAATCTCCATTCTTTCCCTATACTGGGCAATATGCTCTTCAGGATCCGTAGTCCCATCATACAACTTCATGTTGGGGGGTTTGAAATCTTTTTGGGATTTCAGCATCACAGATAGGATATTGTTATGGGTCATTTTCTGAGTATACATATCCTGACTAATATCCCGCTTTTAATTGTTTATTTGTGACCAGGATACTGGACGGGGATATTGCTAACATCCTGGGCGATATCCTAAGGTTGAGTGAATTAAACACGTGCAGGTTAATGGCTGTAAGTTACTAACGGTCATCAGGACTTCTTCTCCTCAAGACTCGGGCGTATTTGTTATGAGGAAGCCGTTGAACCCGAAAGACTTGGTCCTCAACGTTCGAGTGGGAATATTCACTGGATCCCGGAAGTTTAGGATAGTTTGTTACATTATCTTTACTATAAATAGATGGGGGCGGATCAGTTTAAGGCACACAATTTTACACTTACACTCTCAAACACTTTCACTCTCTATCTCATTGCAAACACACAACACTTGTATTCGAATTACATTGTAACACATAGTCGATCCGCACCACATCCTGCACTGTATTCTGATATTTGAAGCAATAGAAGAACAAGGCAGCTGCGATTGTCACCTCCCGAGGTTTTATGCCGGAGATCTAGATTGATCAAGGGCTTTCCTCGTACATCACGTGTCAACCTTTACTTTTTTGCTCATTGTTTGATCATTGATACAGCTCTATATCCCGGGCTGTATCCTGTAACCGTTTTCATATCTAATTTGGCCAATACATTTCTCACACATAATTTTAGCATACTACCTCACTTAACTAATTTGATCACTTAATTGCTTAGGTAATTTTTGACCAAAACAATTTGGCGCCCACCGTGGGGCAAGTAGTGCTACTTTTACTAAAAGTCTTAGCAAAATCATTAATCGGTTTTCTATTTTCAAAACTTTTTCCCACATTGTTTACAATGGCCTCAAGATCAAACATGAGCTCTTCCACTATGTCTGCTACAACGTCTGCTACTACTGGTTCGGTGCTTCCACCACCTCCTCCAAGGATGCCGTTTTCTTCACAATCTCAAGATGTTATCCCTACTCGGAGTGTCCAGGGATCTGCTTCCGTTTTAGCCTCTAACAATGAAATTTTGACTTTATTTGGAAATGTGCAGGAACAAATGAGGCAGCAACAGGAGACTAACCAAACGCTATTAAGAGAAATACAACTCTTAAAAGCTAGTAGACCCGCTGAAGAGACTGTCACTCCTATACAGCCCAGGGCTTTGAACTTCAGTTCCGCAGTTTACACTGAGGATAATAGGGGGAATATCGTCCCAAGCCATTCTCAGAATCATACCCCTGAGATACCCTCTTCGGTCAGGATATCGACTGTGAGAAGTTCAGGATATGCTTCAGGATATGGCCAAAATCCTCAGAATGGTAATGTGTCAAATAATAATATTCTTGCTACTAACAATAATGGCTCTTTGCATGATGCAGGTATGACGTCAACATTTACCAGGGAGCTCCAGAAATTGAAGGACATGATATCCAGTGTACCTAGAGTGGTCCAGCCAATTCCGGAAGTATCCCAGGACAGCCACAGGATATCCCGCTTTGCATATCCCATCTGTGATGCTGAAATCCCAAAAAGATTTCAGACTCCCAACATGAAGCTGTATGATGGGACTACGGATCCTGAAGAGCATATTGCCCAGTATAGGGAAAGAATGGAGATTAACCCTATCCCTCCGGAGCTCAAGGAAGCATGCTTATGCAAGGGATTTGGTTCTACTCTGACAGGACCAGCCTTAAAATGGCTGTTAAACATTCCTCCTCACTCAATTACTTCGTTTGCTCATTTGGTTAATTTATTTAACAGTCAATTTTCTTGTAGTCGGAGTTTTGAGAAACTAACCAGTGACCTTTACAGGATAACTCAAGGGCCTCAGGAATCCTTGAGGGATTATGTGAAAAAATTCAGTCGAGAATCCTTGGATATCCCACATCTTGATGTTGCAACAGCTGTGCAAGCTTTTAAGATGGGATTACAAAAGGATTCTCAGTTTTATCAGGATTGTTAGGGGAGGATTTTCTAACAATTAGTGATCCTTACTTGTTATCCTAATTAATGATCCTTACTTCTGTGACAGATAGTGATCCTCAGAAGAGCTTCAGGATCAGGATCATGGATCACCTTAAGGATCCTCATACTAACGATTGTTTATTTATGTTTCGTATTATTTTGCAGGAGTAACAAGCTTGACTTGGTCTTGGCAGTGTTACTATGGAATATTCCACGGGTATTTCGCACACGTTTGACTGGAAATGGACGTTGTGGAGAATGTGGGAGCATGGCACAAAAGTCGGATAGTTTGTTAGCGTAGTTAACTTCTATTTTTAAAGGGGTGACGAGCTAGTAATTAGAACACTTAGCCATTTTCAGCTACACACACTCTCGTACAATTTCACTCTTGAAGCTTTCGGCAAACACTTAACAGTTTTCGCTCACTTTTACACATTTCACCTTAGTGATCCTTGTACCTAGCTCGTTACTATCCGAAGTTGTAAACATTTACTGATTTATTTGAGCTTGGTGATCGGTAGTTTCCATCACCCGGGGTTTTTTGTGCCGGAGATCAACTCTTGATCAAGGGCTTTTTCCCCGTATAAACCTTGTGTCACTTGTTATTTATTTTTCATAGTGATCCTTATTGCTACAAAGTAATTCAAGCATCATACCCCGTAACAGAGAGTTTGGTTGCATTATCCTCATCAGATTTTTTGACCAAAACAGTTTGGCGCCCACCGTGGGGCAATCGGTGCTTCGTTCCTAAGAAGTTTTTCTGTTGGTGATCATTCCGGTTCATTGCATACAAATACATGGCTTCATCATTGAAGAATACCTCTACTGCAATGTCTGTGGTCAATTCATCTCAGGGCATTCCACCTTTGCCTCCACCACCTTCTGGACCTCAGAAAAATGCCGAGAAGAAACCAACTCCCATTTTCTCAAAACCTCCAACTTCTTCTGCTTCTTATACTCCTACTACTAGTGACTTGTTTACACTGATTTTGCAGATGAAGGAGCATATCCAGCAGCAGGACAAGACCAATGAAAAGATCCTTAGAGAAATTGGAGACATCAAGAAACAAAAGAGATCGGCAGAGGATCATTCCCCACTAATGCCCAGATTTTAAATTTTGATACTCCGGTTATAACTTCTCAGTCTTCGCTGGTTCCAGACGTTCAATATGTTGGAGGACCAAAAGGAGTGCATTACGCGTCATCAACAATGACTCAGGCTTCAGGGTTACACTTTCAACCATCAGGTTCCAATCCTCAGCATATAGGATCCTTTGCAAGCTCAGGAGGATACTCGGGAGTGCAGCAGATTCAAGGATACTGGCCGTTTCAAGGATCCTCCCAGGTTCAAGGATCCTCCCAGGTTCAGGGATCCTCCTATGTTCAAGGATCCTCCCAGGTTCAAGGATCCTCCCAAGTTCAAGGATCCTCCTATGTTCCAGGATCCTCCCAAGTTCAAGGATCCTCCTATGTTCCAGGATTCTCCCAAGTTCAAGGATCCTCCTATGTCCCAGTATCCTCCCAGGTACAAGGATACTCACAGTTTCAAGGATCCTTCCCAATTCTGGGATCCTTAAGGAGTTTGCAATCAGGAAGTTCGGACATCCATCAGGGAGATTTCATTCCAATGCAAACCATTGCTTCTACTGGTCCATCGGTCATTCCAGAGCCCCAACAATATGGATTAACATCCATTCTTCCTAATTTGAATCCAATGGGAGGTAACACTTTTAATAATTCTTATACTACTAACCATGGCCTAATGCAGGATCCAGGTATCAATCATGCCATGGCCAGAGAATTGAAAAAGTTAAAGGATATGATATCAAGTGTTCCAGGAGTGGTCAAACCTATCCCAGAGATTGCAGATGGAAGCCATAAGATATCTCGTTTTACACCACCAATCTGTGATGCTGAGATACCCAAGAGGTTCCATGTACCGACCATGAAGTTGTATGATGGTTCAACGGATCCTGAGGAACACATAGATCAATACAGGGAAAGGATGGAAATCAATCCAATCCCAGAAAGGTTAAAGGAAGCATGCCTGTGCAAGGGATTCGGATCCACTCTTACTGGATCAGCTCTCAAATGGCTGCTAAGTCTTCCCCCTACTCTATTACCTCATTTGCTAATCTAGTTAACCTATTTAATAATCCGTTTTCTTGTAGTAGAAAATTTGAACGATTAACTAGTGATCTGTATAGGATAACCCAAGGTCATAATGAATCATTAAGGGATTATATCACTAAATTTAGTAAAGAATCCTTAGACATTCCTAACCTGGATATAGCTACGGCTCTTGAAGCCTTTAAAATGGGATTGCTTAGGGATTCGTTATTCTATAATGATCTTGTAATGACACCATGCAGGAATCTAGATGAGGTAAGAACTCGGGCCCTTAGGTTCATCCGGCTAGAGGATGACAAAAGGATCCAGGAGAGGTTAGCAGGATCCTCAAAGCAAGAGAAGCAAGGATCCTCATTCAAGAACAAGTTCAGATCCTATAATAGATCTGATAACCAGAATGTGCATGCTGTTGAACAAGAAGAGGATGATGAGGATTATCCTCCAATCTCTGAATATTGTTTTTCTGTTGATAACAATGAACTAATCCTTGCGATGCAGAATTTAGGTGATAAAGCTAGATGGCCCAGAAAAAATGATAGACCAGCTGCAACCAAAGACAAATCAAAGTGGTGTGCATACCATGAAGATTTTGGGCATCTCACAGAAGAATGCATTGCACTAAGAAAGGAAATTGGATACTTGTTGAGCAAGGGGCATCCAAAAGAATTGTTGGGTAGAAAAAAGTCAAGGACTCAAGATCCTGAAAGGATCCCTGAGAAAGCTCCGGCCCCTCCAGCAGATGCACAAGTAATAAACTTTATTTCTGGAGGATCAGACATTTGTGGCACATCCTTCTCAGCAGCTAAAAGGCATGCAAAGGAAACTAAAATGGATAGTGGAGAAAGACCCATTCGAACATCAAGTGTCTCTGAAGGAAAAGTCATAACCTTTGATGAGGATGATCGTGTTGATATCCAGGATCCTCATCACGATGGTTTAGTTATTACTCTTTTCATTTCTAACCATTTTGTCCGCAGGATCCTTATAGACGGAGGAAGCTCAGTGAACATTATCCAGCTTAACGTTCTAAAGAAGATGGGTATCCCTAAATCATATATCATACCAAGATCCTCCGTGCTCGTGGGATTTAGTGGCGAAACTAAGAATACCCTGGGGGACATTAAGCTCCCAATATACATCGAAGGCCTACATTCTTATCAAAAATTTTGTGTTATTGACTGTTTATCTTGTTGTAATGTTATCCTTGGCACGCCCTGGATACACGATACGAAGGCAGCCCCATCTACTTACCATCAATGTGTGAAGCTCCCTAGTCCTTGGGGAATAGTCAAGATTGATAGTGATCAGCAGGAGGCTAAGAATTGCTATACTTCATCGATGAAACCAGCCTCGAAGTCAAGGGAGCAACAGCAATCAAAGTATCCTCCAAGGGATGTCTTGGAGGCAAGAGAGCAGGATGTGGTAGAAATCCTCATGGATCCTCATGATCCTGAATACAAAATCTATATCGGATCAGGGATCCTTGGCAAAATGAAAGAAGACCTCGTATCCTTCCTCAAAAGGAGAAAAACTACCTTTGCATGGAAGCATGAGGATATGACAGGTATATCTAAGGATATTATCACTCATAAACTTGGCATCGACAGGTCATTCAAACCAATCCATCAAAAAAGGAGGAAGTTTGCACCGGAAAGAAATGTCATTATCCAGGAAGAGGTGGAGAAATTGCTCCGGGCAGGTATGATTAGAGAGGTCAAGTATCCAAGATGGTTGGCCAATGTGGTTGTTGTTCAAAAGAAAAATGGAAAGTGGAGGGTATGTGTCGATTTCACAGATTTAAATAAGGCATGTCCCAAGGATCCTTTCCCATTACCCCACATTGACTCCATGGTGGATGCAACGGCGGGTCATGAACTGTTGACTTTTATGGATGCTTCATCTGGATTTCAACAAATTCAGATGGAACCATCTGATCAAGAGGATACGACCTTTATGACTCAAACCGGTATATATTGTTATATTGCTATGCCGTTTGGATTAAGGAATGCAGGTGCAACATATCAAAGGCTGGTGAATATGATGTTCAAGGATCAGATTGGACAAACTATGGAGGTTTACATAGATGATATGGTGGTAAAATCCATAAAAGCTGAGGATCACCTAAGGGACTTGGAGGAAGCATTCGATATCCTTGACAAATATAATATGAAACTTAATCCTTCAAAATGTCACTTTGGTGTTAAAGCAGGCAAATTCTTAGGATACATGGTGACCAAGAGAGGTATTGAAGCTAGCCCGGAACAAATCAAAGCCTTAGTGAATATCAAATCTCCGGCCAATGCTAAGGATGTCCAAAGGCTAACAGGCAGGATAGCAGCTTTGAACAGATTTATATCCAAATCCTCAGAGAAGTGCAAAGAATTCTATGATATCCTAAGGAAGAACAAGAAATTTGAGTGGACTGAGAAGCATGAAAATGCCTTAAGAGCTCTCAAAGATTACCTATCCTCGGCCCCGGCCTTGATGAAACCAGAAAAAGGCGATGTGCTATCCTTGTAACTTGCAGTATCCTCAAAAGCAGTAAGTGCGGTCCTTGTTAAGGATCATGAAGGTACACAACATCCTGTCTATTATGTAAGTAAAAGTTTACTTGATGCCGAATCCAGGTATTCACACCTTGAAAAGCTTATTCTTGCATTAATTATGGCATCTACCAAGTTGAGACATTATTTTGAAACTCATGTTATTGTTGTTAAAACTAATTTTCCAATTAAGAATGTCCTCAGGAAATCAGAGATGTCAGGAAGGATGGCTAAGTGGGCAGTGAAGCTTAGTGCCTATGATATAAGATATGAGCCTAGGACAGCTATCAAATCCCAAGCATTAGCTGACTTTGTGGCTGATTTCAGTAGTGATTTACAAAAAGAAGCTGATTTAGAAGTCCAACAGCTAGAGGAGACCAAGGATCCTTGGATACTCTATACTGATGGATCCTCAAATCTCAAAGGCATAAGACTTGGAATACTGCTAAAATCGCCACAGGGGGACATAATACCCCACTCTATAGCTTGTGAGTTCCAAACCACTAACAATGAGGCTGAATATGAAGCCTTAATTGCTGGTTTGCAAATTGCTAAGCATATGAGGATCAGGTATCTTGAGGTACATGTAGATTCATTGTTAATTACAAACCACTTTAATGGATCCTATGCTGTTAAAGGTGAAAAGCTAACCAAATATTTAGAGATAATCAAAGAATTGGCACTCTCTTTTGTTTCCTTTAGTTTGACACAGGTACCAAGGGAAGAAAATACAGAAGCTGATGCATTGGCTAACTTAGGATCATCTTTGAAGATCCCGGAGGATATCAAGATTCCTATTATCCATATCCTGACCCCGGCTATCGAGGATCACGAGGCTATGGAGATAGGAAATGATTCTGCAATTATCCCTTGTGAGGGTACTCAATCCCATTCAGGATCAGGATCATGGATCTCACCAATTATGAGATACTTACAACATGGAGAGATTCCTACAGGAGAAAACCCTAGGGCTTTCAAATCTAAGGTATCTCAATTCACAATTATGAATAATATGTTGTATAAACGATCTCTTGCAGGACCATACTTGAGATGCATTGAGGATCCTGAAGTTCAAGAAGTTTTAAAAGACTTCCATGAAGGAGATTGTGGAAACCACACTGGGGGCAGGGCATTATTCTCGAGGATCCTGAGGACAGGATACTACTGGCCAACCATGAAGAAAGATGCTGTGGAGTATGCTAGAAGATGTGATCCTTGACAGAGACACAACAATATCCTTCATCAACCAGCTGAATTATTGCATCCTATATCCTCCTCTTGGCCATTTATGAGATGGGGTATGGATATAGTTGGCAAGCTCCCTAAGGCACCTGGTGGAAAAGTATTCATGCTAGCTATGACTGATTACTTCTCCAAGTGGATAGAGGCTGAAGCTTTTGCCCAAATTAGAGAAAAGGAAGTTATATCCTTCATTAAAAGAAATATTATAACTAGATTTGGAATTCCTTCTGAGATTATATGTGATAATGGTTCCCAATTTATTGGGGGCAGAACCACTAACTTTTGTGACAGCTGGGGGATTAAGATGATAACATCAACACCAGTCCACCCACAAGCTAATGGTCAGGCAGAATCATCCAACAAGATCATCATCAACAATTTGAAGAAGAAGCTTGGATCCAAGAAAGGGAAATGGGCAGAAGAACTACCCTATGTGCTCTGGGCTGACAGGACAACCCCTAAGAATGCTACTGGTCAAACACCATTCTCTTTGGTGTTTGGGGCAGAATCGGTGATCCCAACAGAAATGGTGGTTCCAACTGCTAGAACAAGTACTCGTGATCCTGAGGAAAATAATGAAAACTTGGCTCAAGACCTGGATACTATTGAAGAAATCAGGGATATGGCTAGAATAAGGATGGCCAGTTATTAGCAAAGAATGGCTGGTGCTTACAACAAAAATGTCAGGATCAGGAGGTTTCAAGTTGGAGATATGGTGTTAAGGAAAGCATTTCAGAATACCACCAATCCTGCTGATGGAAAATTGGCTCCAAAATGGGAAGGCCCTTATTTGATTGAAGCTGAAGCAGGGAAGGGGGCATATAGATTGCTAACCATGGAAGGTGATTTGCTACCAAGAGCTTGGAATGCTGTCCACTTGAAGAAATATTTCATGTAAGCAGGATCCTTATGGCATAGGTGATCCTCACGATAAGGATATCCTTAAAGGATCCTCAAAGTATCGGTGAACCTTACTCAGGTAATATCCTATTCTTGAACTATTTCATTTCTTTATTTTCTCATATAAGGATAAGGATCATGTATCCTTTATCCATCTCTCACATGAGTTCAAGTTTTGAAAGTTCAGGTATCTTTAGCACAACGTTGGTTATCCACAGAAGCAATCCGTCTTTTGGGTTTAACCCCAGTTATTTGGGCTTGTCCCCAGATTCCGGCTGTAGCGCACGATGATCCTGGTGTAGTTCAAGGCTTTGGGACCAGTACTCGTTCTAGGGGCTGATAATTCCATTGTTCTGGCTATGCTTAGGATCCTACGTATAATGGTAGACGTACCATACATCCGTTCATAAGGTTTCTAACGTTTTCACGTTAGCTAAGGTTTCTAACGTTTTCACGTTAGCTAAGGTTTTGGCATCTTCATGTCACTAAGTTTGGATAGTCGCCAGTTAGGGCCATACTCCAGTTTACACACGATCCTTAGGCTTGTCCCCAGTTATCCTTGGGCTTGTCCCCAGTTATCCTTGGGCTTGTCCCCAGTTATCCTTGGGCTTGTCCCCAGTTGCTAATTCTTTTCTTATATTGGTTTAGTCCCAAGTTATGCTCTATTTCAGGTCCTTGAAGATAGGCAGCTAGGGATCCTTGATCCTTATTTCACTCTAAGGTTTATCTTATAGTTATCCTTATTATGGTTAGGATTCTAACTTGGATCCTCAGGTATGATCCTTAACTCTTTTGATTTTATTCATTATTCTTTTAAATAACCCTTATACTTGACAACTGAACTTGTATTTCTTAAATCATATCACTTTTTAAAACCTATCGGTTATGGGATATGTGATCCTTGTTCATATCCTAAACTTTTTGGATATCTTTTCTAATTTTTCAAGGCTTGATAAGTATAAATAGAATGAACATTACAACAGTCGGAAAGTAACATATTAAAAAGGATAACAACACACGATAAGCGACAAAAGGTTAAGTTTTTATTTATTAACATAAGGCTAACCCTTTAAAGGTTGTCAAAATTACCTACCCGAGCATCTACCAGCAAAATGTGGCCCGTCCGCTGGGGTAGGTAAAGGGTGTCCATGATAATGAGTTCAAAGGTAGTGCAGGAATATAAAGGCGGCAGGATCACAATGGCTTCATCCCCCAAACAGAGGATCCTTCCACCAATTGCAATCCTGCCTATTGTCCAAAGGATCATACATGATCCTTAAATCTAAGAACTATTGTTTAGAGTTATTACAGACCCACCATTGTTCAAAAACATCAACAATCAAAAAACTACCAAACCAAAAAAAATGGGCTCCAGCCACGTCTAGAAATTTCCATCATCGCCCATTTTTGCAGCTTACACCTTCGCTGCATCATCATCACCACCAGCCGCTGCATCCTTAGCTTTATCCTTCAACCCGCTGCCACTAGCCTCAATTGCCAGAATCTCCTCAGCCTCCTCTTCATCACCCAATTCAGCCAGCCTTGCCTTCCATTCTTCAATTTCCCAGCTACTTTTGTCAAAGGCAGGATCCTGAGCTTCCAAGGCCATTTGAAGCTTGGTTTTGTACATTGCTATGGCGGCAGAAACTTTAGCATCATCTGTGATCTCCTGCCTTTCATAGTCAAAGTTAACCAACACCTTAGCCATCTTCTGCTTGGTATCCTGGAGTTCCTTCTGAAGATCAGCAAGTGCAAGATCCTTGAGCACAGCAACCTGCTGGAGGTCGGCAATCTTCTTATCTTGATCCTCAACATGGCCAACGTAATCCTCGATCTCAGCAAATTTCTGCAAAAGAAAAGGATAAAGCAGTTCAAGAGTAAGTGATCCTTAGATCAGCAGGATATACAAGCAGAGACAGTGATCCTTACATCATTGAAGTACTCGAGGAACTGGTGGCGAATTAAGGGCAGACCCTGCAAATCCTCAGCCTCGGAAGTCTTTCTCTTCTTGATTCCCTTCCCTTGGAGGGGTGCCTTGGGGATTGAGGCTGTCGGGCTAGTAGGGACCTTTCTTTTGGAGGATTTGACAGTGGTGAGATCGGTGACACTGAACCTTGAAGCAGCTTTGGCAGATTTTCCAGCACCTACACAACCAAAACAAGATAAGTATCTTTTCTTAATATACATTTAACTATTTATTTAAATTTTAAACAAGGATACTTACTTGACATTGTGACAGAGCCTGAGGATACCTCCTGTGAGTCTTGGGTTATTGTCTTAAAAGTTCTAGTTTCAGGGTCGAGTCCCCAGAAAGCAGCAAGTCTTTCCCTGGTTGCGGGTGTTGTGATGAGATGTGAAACAGAGATGGCTGCATGACACAAGACAAAGAAGGGGTTAGTGATCCTATTACAAAAACATGACCATCTGGTGATCCTTCCCAGGATCCTCCGGCCTACCATGGGTGGACCATGTTCTTGGTAAGTGTTCTCCATCTGAAATGGTATCCCTTCTTACAAAGAAGAAGCGACGCTGCCAATCTTTGTCGTTTTTGGTGACTTTGAGAAGAGGATGATCTGCAATGGGTTTTCGTTTGAACAAATAACGGTGGGAACCGAAGGTAGTAAGATCATACAACTCCGCCAGTTCTGACATTCCTAAATCAAGACCCTCCTGCTCAATGATCCTCTCTAGGGTGTATAAAACCCTCCAAATCATCGGCATGGCTTGAATGTAAGATATGCCGGTAAGGGAAAAGAAGGATTGTGTGAACTCCGGGAAAGGATAGGTGTACCCTATAGCAAATGGAGTGACTGGAAAGGCAACCCATGTATCAGAAACGTAGTCGCTCAGAACAGTTGGATCGAAGGGTTTGAAAAAGACATTCGCCGGAAAACGGTGACGGATGTTATCTACTTGTGCGTCGTTAAAGCAACACCTCTCGTTCACTGAGTCTTTGATGATCTTTTGACTCTTCAAAGGGCTATCCTTTTTGTGATCCTTGGCCGGTGAACTTCGGAGCAACATTTTCGAAGTGACGGAGATAAAGATAGAGAAACAGAGTAAGAAGGAAGGAAGAGGAGAAAGAATTACCTGGTTGTTCGTCGACTAAGAATTTAAAGGGAGTCTCTTTCGAATTTGAATGCATAATGATCCTATCTATATCTCTATTTATAATTATGATTCTGCAGGATTGTCACTTCCGTGACATCATCATCGCAACGGCTAGTTCTATTTTAACGGCTATATATCCGTTAGTTTGTTACGGATAAGATCAAGAAAACATAACTCGCTAATTTTACAATTTCACTCCTTATATTTTGGGGGCAATTGTTAGGGGAGGATTTTCTAACAATTAGTGATCCTTATTCGTTATCCTAACTAGTGATCCTTACTTCTGTGACAGGTGGTGATCCTCAGAAGAGCTTCAGGATCAGGATCATGGATCACTTTAAGGATCCTCGTACTAACGATTGTTTACTTATGTATTGTACTATCTCGCAGGTATAATGAGCTTGACCAAGTCTTGGCGACATTCCTGGAGAATATTCCTAAACTATTCTGCACGTGCTTGACCAAAAATAGACGTTGTGGAGAACGTGGAGGCTTGGCACGAAAGTCGGATAGTTAGTTTAGGTGGTTATTTTTATTTTAAAAGGGAGTATCGAGCTAGTAGAAAAACACTTAGTCATTTTTGCAGTTACACACACTCACACAAGCTCTCATACAAGCTCTCATTCAAACACTTAGCAATTACATACACTTTTTACACATTCTACCGTAGTGATCCTTGTACCTAGCTCGTTACTATCCGAAGTTGTAAACATTCATTCATTTATTTGAGCTTGGTGATCGGTAGTTTCCATCACCCGGGGTTTTTTGTGCCGGAGATCAACTCTTGATCAAGGGCTTTTTCCCCGTATAAATCCTTGTGTTGTTTGTGCAATTTACATTGAAGTGATCTTCATTGCTGTTACACATTTTGAGCATCATTCCCCGTAACAAAGAGTTTGGTTGCATTATCCTCGTCTGATTTTTGACCAAAACAGGTGAAGGCTGGAAAAGGATATGTATAGCCTATGGTGAACGGAGTGACAGGAAAAGCAACCCCGTTTTCGGAAATATGATCACTCAGGGCATTGTGATCAAAAGATTTAAACACGGTGTTCGCCGGGGAACAGTAGCGGATCTTATCAATCTGCGGATCGGTGAAACAGCAGCGTTCTTTTATGGAATCTTCGATGATTCCCTGGCTCTTCAGTGGGCTGTTTTTCGGGTGATCCTTAGTTGGGGAGTTCCGGAGCAACATTTTTGACGGAATGATGGAAAGATACGGAAAACAGAGCAAAAGAAGGAAGAAGATGAAGAGAGAATACCTGTTTATCTTCGAATGCAGTTATAAAGGGAGTATCTCTGAAATTTAAATGCAAACGATCCTATCTATATCTCCTATTTATAATCATGATTGTGCAGGGTTGTCACTTCTGTGACGTCATAGTTGCAACGGATAGTTCTACATCAACGGCTAGTTATCCGTTAGTCAGTTGCGGATAAGATCAAGAAAATATAATTCGTTCATTTTACATATTACTCCTTATATTTTGGGGGCAATTGTTAGGGGAGGATTTTCTAACAATTAGTGATCCTTACTTGTTATCCTAATTAATGATCCTTACTTCTGTGACAGATAGTGATCCTCAGAAGAGCTTCAGGATCAGGATCATGGATCACCTTAAGGATCCTCATACTAACGATTTTTTATTTGTGTTTCGTATTATTTTGCAGGAGTAACAAGCTTGACTTGGTCTTGGCAACGTTACTATGGAATATTCCACGGGTATTTCGCACACGTTTGACAGGAAATGGACGTTGTGGAGAACGTGGGAGCATGGCACAAAAGTCGGATAGTTTGTAAGCATAGTTAACTTCTATTTTTAAAGGGGTGATGAGCTAGTAATTAGAACACTTAGCCATTTTCAGCTACACACACTCTCGTACAATTGCACTCTTGAAGCTTTCGGCAAACACTTAACAGTTTTCGCTCACTTTTACACATTTCACCTTAGTGATCCTTGTACCTAGCTCGTTACTATCCGAAGTTGTAAACATTTACTGATTTATTTGAGCTTGGTGATCGGTAGTTTCCATCACCCGGGGTTTTTTGTGCCGGAGATCAACTCTTGATCAAGGGCTTTTTCCCCGTATAAACCTTGTGTCACTTGTTATTTATTTTTCATAGTGATCCTTATTGCTACAAAGTAATTCAAGCATCATACCCCGTAACAGAGAGTTTGGTTGCATTATCCTCATCAGATTTTTTGACCAAAACAAGGATCTTGTAATGAATCCCTGCAGGAATCTCGACGAAGCTCGTAACAGGGCTTTGAGATATATCCGTCTGGAAGATGACAAGAAGATGCAGGAGAGGATGAATTCTACCTCAACCTATGAATCAACTAACAGGAAATCAGAAACCTCATATAAGCCATATTGCTCCAGGCCATGTGGCAGAAATGATAACAAGAAAGTGAACGTTGTTGAAGACGAGGATCCTGAAGAATATCCTGATTTATCTGAATACTGCTTTTCTGTTAATATACCTGAATTAATGTATGCTATGCAGGGCTTAGGGGACAAAGCTAGGTGGCCTCGAAAGAACCAGCAGAAAGCTGATTGGAAGGATAAATCCAAATGGTGTGCCTTCCACGAAGACTTCGGACATATGACAGAGGATTGCATTGCTTTAAGGAAAGAGATAAGTTATCTGTTAAGCAAGGGGTATCTGAAGGACTTGCTGGGAAAAAAGAAGAATAAAGGGCAGGATCCCGAGAAGGATCCTGAAAGAGCAGCATCACCCCCAGCAGATGCCAAGATAATTAACTTTATTTCAGGAGGATCCGACATTTGTGGGACTTTGTATTCGGCAGCCAAGAGACATGCGAAGGAAGCTAAGAGCGAGAGGGGAGGCAGACCAGTCAGAATGACTACCCTCACAACTGATAAAGTGATCACTTTCGATAGTGATGACAGGGATACTGTTCAGGATCCTCACCATGATGCTTTAGTAATAACATTATATGTGGCTAACCATTTTTGTACGCAGGATACTGGTAGAAAACGGTAGTACTGTCAATATAATTCAGCTGGAAACATTGAAGAGGATGAATGTATCTCCGATGGATATCACTTCGAAGTCAACTGTGCTCGTTGGTTTCAGTGGAGAAGCTAGGAATACCGTAGGGGAGATAAAGTTACCAGTATATGTTGAAGGGGTCAACTCAATACAATGCTTCTGTGTGATGGACTCCTTATCCTGCTATAACATCACACTGGGAAGACCATGGATTCACGATATGAAGGCTGTGCCATCAACATATCACCAATGCATCAAGATCCCTACCCTTTGGGGGGTTGTCAAGGTGGAAAGTGATCAACAGGAAGCGAAAGAATGCTACTCATCCTCGATGAAATCCTCAACTAAGCCTAGTACATCATAGCAATTAAAGATGCGGGCCCAGGATATCGTGGAGGATTCGGAGCAGGATGTGAAGAAAATTATCCTGGATCAGGATAATCCTGATATCTCGGTGCTCGTAGGAACCAATATCCCTCAGGATATTGAAGAACAGTTAACTAACTTTTTGAAATGCAGGATGTCAACATTTGCATGGAAGCATGAGGATATGACAGGCATATCCAAAGTCATTATCACTCACAAGCTTGGAATTGGCAAATCAATCAAGCCTGTTCAGCAAAAAAGAAGAAAATTCGCTCCTGAGCGGAATGCGATTATCCAAGAGGAAGTTGAAAGATTGTTGAAGTCCAGGATGATCAGAGAAGTCAAGTTTCCAAGATGGCTAGCAAACGTAGTTGTGGTACAGAAGAAAAACGGGAAATGGAGAGTCTGTGTAGATTACACGGACTTGAACAAGGCTTGTCCTAAAGATCCATTTCCTCTCCCTCATATCGATGCAATGGTAGATGCTACTGCTGGACATGAAATGTTAACATTCATGGACGCATCCTCAGGATTTCAGCAGATTCAAATGGAGCCTTCGGATCAGGAGGATACTGCTTTCATGACACCAACAGGTATATATTGCTATACTGCTATGCCTTTCGGTTTGAAAAATGCAGGTGCAACATACCAGAGATTGGTAAACATGATGTTCAAAGATAAGCTGGGGGACACCATGGAGGTATATATTGACGATATGGTGGTAAAATCTAAAAGAGCTGAGGATCACCTCCAGGATATCAAGGGAGCATTTGATATCCTGGATCAATACAACATGAAGCTGAATCCTACTAAGTGCCATTTCGGAGTGGGGGCAGGAAAGTTTCTTGGATATATGGTGACAAAAAGGGGGATAGAAGCAAGCCCAGAGCAGATCAAAGCTATCCTGGATATAAAATCACCCTCAAATATGAAGGACATACAAAGGTTGACAGGCCGAGTAGCAGCTTTGAATAGATTTATTTCAAGATGCTCAGAAAAATGCAAGGAATTCTATGATATCCTCAAGAAGAATAAGAAATTTGAATGGGGAGCAAAGCATGAAGCAGCCTTGCAGGATTTGAAGCGATATGTCTCAACTGCACCACTATTGATGAAGCCTGAAAATGGCGAACCACTATCCCTATACCTCGCTGTATCAGGGAATGCTGTAAGTGCCGTTCTTATAAAAGACCATGAAGGTCAGCAATATCCTGTATATTATGTTAGTAAAAGTTTGTTAGATGCTGAAACTAGGTATTCTCATTTAGAAAAATTGATATTAGCTCTAGTCATGACATCGACAAAGCTTAGACATTATTTTGAGACACATAGGATCCATGTTAAAACGAATTATCCTGTCAAAAATGTGCTTAGAAAACCAGAGATGTCAGGAAGGATGGCCAAGTGGTCAGTAAAGTTAAGTGCTTATGATTTAGTATATGAACCTAGAAATGCCATAAAGTCTCAGGCTTTAGCTGACTTTGTGGCTGATTTCAGTAGTGATATTCAGGATGAGGTAGACCTAGAAGTTCAACAGTTAGGAGAATCTTCAGGATCCTGGACATTATATACTGATGGTGCATCCAATATAAGAGGTGTAGGTTTAGGTGTACTACTAAAATCGCCACAGGGGAACATATTACCCCAGGCCATTAGGTGTGAATTTCCTGCTACTAATAATGAGGCAGAATATGAAGCTTTAATTGCAGGATTAGAATTGGCTAAGATTATGAGTATCAAGAATTTGCGAGTATATGTTGACTCCTTGTTAATTACTAACCATTTTAATGGATCCTATGCAGTTAAGGGTGAGAAATTAGTCGAATACCTCGATATTCTCAAAAAATTAGCAGAATATTCTGATGTTTTTACACTTGAACAGGTACCAAGAGAGGATAACGCTGAAGCAGATGCCTTAGCAAATCTGGGATCATCGATCAGAATACCAGAAGGAACCCAAATACCAATAATACATGTCTTGTATCCTGCAACGAATCCTCGGGATAAAGAAGTAGCGGGTATTCAGGATCCTGGAGCAGAGTATCCTGAAGAGGATCCTGAATCTTGGACGGCTCCAATCATGAAATATCTCAAGGAAGGATACATCCCCGAAAATGAAAATCCTAAGGCATTTAGGATGAACGTATCACGATTCACTATTATAAATAATGTTTTATACAAGAAATCTCTTGCAGGACCGTATTTGAGGTGCTTGGAGGATCCTGAAGCCAAAGAAGTACTTCAGGATATACATGAAGGGGATTGTGGTAACCATACTAGGGGCAGGTCATTATTCTCAAAAGTATTAAGGACAGGATATTATTGGCCAATAATGAGAAAAGATGCCACAGAATATGCTCGAAAATGTGACGCATGTCAAAGGCATAGTAACATATTACATCAGCCTGCTGAACCGCTGTATCCTATTGTTTCCCCTTGGCCGTTTATGAAGTGGAGTATGGATATAGTGGGAAAGCTTCCAAAAGCTCCAGGAGGAAAGGTTTTCGTGTTGGCAATGACGGACTATTTCTCCAAGTAGGTTGAAGCAGAAGCATTTGCTCAAGTTAGAGATCAAGAAGTAGTATCCTTCATAAAGAGAAATATCCTGACCAGATTTGGAGTACCAGCCGAGATAATCTGTGATAATGGTTCTCAATTTATAAGCAAAAGAACTACTGACTTTTGCAAGAGTTGGGGGATCAAAATGATAACATCTACTCTAGTACATCCTCAAGCGAATGGACAAGCAGAATCCTCAAACAAGATAATTGTCAATAACTTAAAGAAGAGGCTTGGAACCAAAAAAGGAAGATGGGCAGAACAATTACCCTTTGTTTTGTGGGCTGATAGGACAACGGTAAAAAAATGCGACAGGCCAAACCCCATTTTCCTTGGTATTTGGAGCAGAGGCAATGATCCCAACGGAAATGGCAATACCTACTGCAAGGTCTACCCTACGGGATCCTGAACAGAATCCTGAAGCCTTATGTCAGGATTTGGATACTATAGATGAAAAGAGAGATGCAGCAAGGTTAAGGATGGCAGCATATCAACAAAGAATATCCAGAGCATATAACAAGAATATTAGGACCAGAAGATTTAAGGTTGGAGATTGGGTGTTAAGAAAGGCTTTTCAGAATACCACTAATCCTGCCGATGGCAAGCTACCTCCAAAATGAGAAGGACCATATGAAGTTGAATCAGAAGCAGGGAAAGGAGCATACAGACTCAAGAATATGAAAGGGGATATGCTACCGAGATCTTGGAATGCTATACACCTCAAGCTTTATTTCAAATGAGTTTAGAATTTAATTTCTAACTCCAGATGGTATGAATTCTATCTTTTATAAATATGTTTGGTTTAATTTATTCTTTGAAACCCAATACTAACTTAAGCATCGGAGGGGTGTTAGCCAAGCTAACACCCACCTTAGTTTAAAGATGTTTTGCAGTATATGCTCTAGGATATAGCTCCAGGATGCTCACTCAAGATACTTCGGAAGATTAGAGGATTGGCCCCCTCTCTCACGTACAAGGGATCCTGATCCCTTCACGGGTTTAAAGGTATTCACCTTTCTTCCGAATTGGGTTTAAACACTCCGCCTGGAGCGCAAGTTATTCAGGGATAGTTCAAGGTGGCGGGACCAGTCCATGTAAAAGTGGCTGACAATTTCATTACTGTTGGCTATATCCTGAATCCTAAAGGTATATGAGGATTGATCACCCTATCTCACAAAAGGGTATTTTCATACTCTCAAAGGTTTAAAGGTTTTCACCTTTCTACGTCTTGGAGTTTATACACTCCTGCCCGTAGCGCACGAAAATTTAGGATTTTCCCCAGGATACGAGGAATTTATTTCCAAAACATTTTTGGGTTTTACCCCTGTGACATGAAAAGTTGCCTATGCGATGGGAACTGATATCCAGAAGATTTCTAAGTATTTGAAGACATTGTACACAGGGGACATTCCCACTAAAGCAATAATGTAAAGCTCAAAAGGATAAGGCTCGGAACTAATGCACTAAGTGTCTCAGACAGGGGACATCTTCATTGAAAAAGTTGCAAAGGGATTAAGGTTTGATAATAGGGTTGTACCCTATCCCTGGTATGATCTTTCCTTTGTAAAACATAGTTTAACTCTTTGGCAATACTGTGCTTGGTAAAAGGTTAAATATCCTGATATATTCTCAAAGTGTATTTTCAGAATACTCTTCAGGATATTTGATTAAGATATTCGAAACTAATACTAGTTTGATACTTTGATCATTTAAGTATTATCAAAACAGGTTTTGGAAAAGTGGACTGTTTTTCACTCCTTAAAAAGCTTTCTACAAAGTTGAAAGAATGTTTAGAAGTTCTATCTAATTAAAAGTTTTTATAATATATTGCTGAGTATATTGATCAAGATATTTTCATAAGATAACAATACAAAATTTTTGCAAAGCTAAGATCTATACTAAGAGACACGGAAGATAATAGCAAGAAAAATGAAAGATGAAATTATTCTTGAAACAATCAATACTAGTTGATAACCGAAGGTTTCATCCTGAAACCCAGGACCCATCCACCTTCGGCTCTCAAATTGTTTCGATACAGAAACGAAAATTGTTCATAAAAACATAAAATAGTTCAAACAATTTAAAGGAAATAAACTTTAGGGGGCAGTATCTTCTTCGTCCATAATGATTTCAGCAGCATCCGTCTTGGGATCCTCCTCAGAATCCTTCTCAGTATGGGTTGCTTTTTCAACTGCTTTGGAAGATTCAGCGACAGCTGGTTTAGAAGAAGTGTCGCCGAGGTCCTTTAGCTTGGTCTCCCAGGCACCGACGTCCCAAGAAGGGCATTCAAAACCTAATGCTTTGGCTTCATGGGCCATCTTCAACCTGGCTTGGAGAAGGGAAATGATGACGGAACTCTTAAGGCTTTCCCGGTAGCTGACCATATCCTGTTCATGTTGCATATGAACAGCTTCAAGATCGGCCTGGGCTTGAAGAGTAGCTTTGTTGAGAGCAGTCTGGTGTTCTTGAGTCATAGCTTTGAATTTCTCCTCGTAATGACGGGATTTGGCGGCTACAATCATGCCTTGATCAGAGATTGTGATTTCTGCTTCCTTTAGCTTGGATTGAAGCGTCTTGTTAAGCCTGCAGGATTCTTGATATAGGTGAACCAGACGCTCAATACCCTGCGAAGGTAAGAGGACAGGTATTAATAAATCTTTATAAATGATGTAAGCCGCAGGATATAATATGAGAATACTAACCTAGTTAAGAAAGGAAGTCATAAACCTGCTAGCTTCAATGAACCCGTGCTTCTCATAAGGAAAGGTGTCAGAAATGACAGGGGAATCAGGCTCCTTCCTTTTGCGGGAACTTGAACTCCGGGGCTTGGTAGCCGGTGAAGGTTTGGGAATAATGATGGCTTTGGAGCTGCTGGGTTTGGATGAGGCTGTGGCCTTGGGACTAGGTTCCTTCTTGACTTGAACCTGATCAGAATAACTGTCCAACTCGTCGAGGTCAAAGACTTCAGGGATCTTGGCCGGTGCTGCATAAAGGGAAAAGTTTTACATCATTCTTACTCTTCATTTTATTATTATACTGTGTTAGCTAATTATTTTAAAGTAATCCTTACCAGACATTTCAGATGACGAGTATTGACTGGAACTCGGGACGTGTGTGGTGAAAGTCCTGTCTATTGCAGGTAATCGATAAACAGTGTTGATTCTTTCTTCTGATTCAGCGAAAGGGGGAGCTACTTCCTTGAAATTCACTGCATAGGGATCAAAAAGAAGGATATTAGTAGAAGATAAAAACCAAAGGGTCCATGAAAATATTTATAACCCTACCGGTGGTTAACCACTCCACCGGAAGATTGGCACCCTCAGCAATGGAGTCTCGTTTGACAAAGAAAAACTTGCGTTGCCATCTGTCTTCGTTTTTGGTGGCTTTAAGAATAAGGGGTTTGCTAGAGGTCGAGAAAAGCAAGAACCGGCTAGAGCCGTGAGATCGGAGGCGATAAGCAATAGGCAAATCCTCGATTCAGAGGTCGGGGCAATGAAGGTTTTTGATTTGGTTAAGTACAATTAATACTCTCCAAACCATGGGCATGGTTTGAGCAAAAGAGATGCCGGTGGTTCGAAAGAATTGCATCATGAATTCAGGAAAAGGGTATCGAAGACCTAGCGAAAAAGGATATGATGTAAAGCAAACCCACTCAGCGGAAGAAACATCCGATCGAATTGACCGATCGAACGGTCTAAAGACCGTGTTGACAGGGAAAGCGCCGGAAGCTCTCAAAGCCGCAATGTCTGCGTTGTCAAAGGCACAGACCTCCTTTTCGGGATTTTTGAGGAGATTCTGCTGGGTGAAGGTCTCGGCATCCATTACGAACAAGGCAAGGAAAATTGATAGAAAGTAAATGAGAAATGGAGAATTACCTGAAATCTCTGTTGAAGATATCTGCTTTTCAAACAAGAAGAGAGAAAATATAGGGGCATTATGGATCTCCATTGAGCAAAATGCGCGTTGGAAGTTAGAATGTGATCTCGACCGTCGCTTCGTTTTAAATGCCTTGAGTTATGGGATAAGACTTTTGAAATATATCCGTTGGATTGGTATACCAACCGATATATTTGGGGACAATTGTTATGGGTCATTTTCTGAGTATACATATCCTGACTAATATCCCGCTTTTAATTGTTTATTTGTGACCAGGATACTGGACGGGGATATTGCTAACATCCTGGGCGATATCCTAAGGTTGAGTGAATTAAAAACGTGCAGGTTAATGGCTGTAAGTTACTAACGGTCATCAGGACTTCTTCTCCTCAAGACTCGAGCGTATTTGTTATGAGGAAGCCGTTGAACCCGAAAGACTTGGTCCTCAACGTTCGAGTGGGAATATTCACTGGATCCCGGAAGTTTAGGATAGTTTGTTACATTATCTTTTCTATAAATAGATGGGGGCGGATCAGTTTAAGGCACACAATTTTACACTTACACTCTCAAACACTTTCACTCTCTAGCTCATTGCAAACACACAACACTTGTATTCGAATTACATTGTAACACATAGTCGATCCGCACCACATCCTGCACTGTATTCTGATATTTGAAGCAATAGAAGAACAAGGCAGCTGCGATTGTCAGCTCCCGAGGTTTTATCCCGGCGATCTAGATTGATCAAGGGCTTTCCTCGTACATCACGTGTGAACCTTTACTTTTTTGCTCATTGTTTGATCATTGATATAGCTCTATATCCCGGGCTGTATCCTGAAACCGTTTTCATATCTAATTTGGCCAATACATTTTTCACACATAATTTTAGCACACTACCTCACTTAACTAATTTGATCACTTAATTGCTTAGGTAATTTTTGACCAAAACATATATGCAAAGCGAGATATCCTGTGGCTATCTTGGGATACTTCTGGAATTGGCTGGACTACTCCAGGTACACTTGATATCATGTCCTTCAATTTCTGAAGCTCCCTAGTAAATGTTGATGTCATACCTGCATCCTGCAAAGATCCATTATTGTTAGTAGCAAGAATATTATTATTTGACACATTACCAGTCTGAGGATTTTGGCCATATCCTGAAGCATATCCTGAACTCCTCACAGTTGACATCCTGACCGAGGAGGGTATCTCAGGGGTATGATTCTGAGAATGGCTTGGGACGTTATTCCCCCTGTTATCCTCAGTGTAAACTGCGGAACTGAAGTTCAAAGCCCTGGGCTGTATAGGAGTGACAGTTTCTTTAGCAGGTCTACTCGAGCTAGCTTTTAAGAGTTGTATTTATCTTAACAGCATTTGGTTAGTTTCCTATTGCTGCCTCATTTGTTCCTGCACACTTCCAAATAAAGTTAGAATTTCATCATTAGAGGCTAAAACGGGAGCAGATCCCTGAACACTCCGAGTAGGGATAACATCTTGAGGTTGTGAAGAAAATGGCATCCTTGGAGGAGGTGGTGGAAGCACCGAACCGGTAGTAGCTGAGGTTGCAGCAGACATAGTGGAGGAGCTCATGTTTGATCTTGAGGCCATTGTAAACAATGTGGCAAAAAGTTTCGAAAACAGAAAACCGATTAATGATTTCACAAAAAAATTTAGTAAAGAGAGCACCACTTGCCCCACGGTGGGCGCCAAATTGTTTTGGTCAAAAATTACCGAAGCAATTTAGAGATCAAATTAGTTAAGTGAGGTAGTGTGCTAAAATTATGTGTGAAAAATATGTTAACCAAGTTAATTATAAAAACAGTTTCAGGATACGGCTCAAGATATAGAGCTGTATCTGTGATCAAACAATGAGCAGAAAAGTAAAGGTTGACACGTGATGTATGAGGAAAGCCCTTGATCAATCTAGATCACCGGCACAAAACCTCAGGAGCTGACAATCGCAGCTGCCTTGTTCTTCTATTGCTTCAAATATCAGGATACAGTGCAGGATGTGGAGCGAATCAACTAGGTGTTACAATGTGATTTGAATACAAGTGTTTGTGTGTAGTGTTTGCTGAAAGCTAGAGAGCAAAAGTGTTCGAGAGTGTGTGAAAGTTGTGTCGTGCCTTAATCTGATCCGCCCCCATCTATTTATAGTAAACAAAAGTAACAAACTATCCTAAATAACCGGGATCTGGCGAATATTCCTCAGTCAAACGTTGTAGACCAAGTCTTTCGGGTTCAACGTCTCTCCCATAACAAATACGCCCGAGTCTTGAGGAGATGAAGTCCATTTGACCGTTGGCAAGTCCCAGTCTTTAACCTGCACGTGATTAATTCGATCAACCTCAGGATATCGCCCAAGATGTTAGCAATATCCTCGTCCAGCATCCTGGTCACAAATAAACAATAAAAGCATGATATTGATCAAGATATGTACGCTCAGAAAATGACCCATAACACCTTTTTTCACTTCGGTCAAGAATAAATGGGATAAGGATGAGAAGTTATAGGGTGGTGATGAGTAAATATAGGCTGAGCAGTTGCAAACGGTCACATCATGAGTCTAATCTCTTAAATTGCCTTGGTCTCCGGAAAAAATATAACCGTTAGTGCCAGGATACTAAACGGTAACATTTTTTGGGGACAATTGTTATGGGCAAAATTCTGAGCCCATATCCTGGGAAATATCTTGAGTTATATCTTGATTGTATGATGTCTGCTCATATCCGGGATGCTCATTCAGGATATTGGTAACATCATGAATGGTATCCTCAGGATAACTAACGGGTTGTGTGCAGGAGTACGCGTCCAGATGGAGCAACGTTCACGAAGACCCTTTCTCTGGGAGACTCGGTCCAAGTCGTTCAAATGAAGACGTTGAAGCCGCATTACTCGGTCTACAACATTCACAATGGAATATTCGGAGCATCCCATATTTGTAGGGATTTTTGTTTGTATTTCGTTACTATAAATAGGTGGGTATATCAGATCGAATAGGACATCACAGCTACACTCACTACACTCTCACACTTGTTCTCTCGCAATTTTTACTTTCACACAAAGCATTGTAACACTTAGCGATCTGGTCAATATCCTGCACTGTATCCTGACATTTGAAGCAATAAGAAGAACTAGGCAGCTGTGATTGTCAGCTCCCGAGGTTTTATGCCGGCGATCTAGAATGATCAAGGGCTTTCCTCGTACATCTCGTGTCATTTTCTTTACTTTTCTCTCATAGTTTGATCGCAGATACAGTTCAATATCCTGAGCCGTATCCTGAAACCTGTTTTTACAAATAACATAATCAGCATATTTCCAACACACTTTTTAGCACACTACCTCACTTAACTAATTTGATCACTAAATTGCTTCGGTAATTTTTGACCAAAACAATATGCGGATTAGACACAAAAAAAACACTCAACAAATGGTTACAATTTAAGGAATGTGTTTAGTGACGGTATCAGATTCCTAATTGATGGAGAAATGTCTGGTGGCAAGAAAAGCTGCTTCTAGGAGGTTGTCATGTGTTTTCTCTCGACGATTCCATTCTTGGGTGGTTGGTTTGGCCTTTGTTCTAGTAACTTGTATCCTAGCCCGGTGTATCCCATTTTAATTTTACACCATTGTGAACCTTACGTCATTTTTACTCTCTGATCGAGGTTCTTGGCATTGAAAAATATTCCTAAACTAAATCACACGTGTATATGTTGACATTTAAGAGATATATAGTCAAGAAAATCAAGGGCAATGGTGATATATATGCGGATTATACACAAAAAAAACTCAACAAATGGCTACAATTTAAGGAATGTGTTTAGTGACGGCGTCAGATTCCTAATTGATGGAGAAAGGTCTGGTGGCAAGAAAAGCTGCCGCTAGGAGGTTGTCAAGTGTTTTCGCTCGACGAATCCATTCTTAGCTGGTTAGTTTGGCCCTTGTTCCTGTAACTTGAATACTAGCCCGGTATATCAAATGTTGAACCTTACACCTTTTTAACTCTCTGATCGAGGTTCTCGGCATTGGAAAATCTGCGTAAACTAAATCACACGTGTATATGTTGACATTTAAGAGATATACAGTCAAGAAAATTAAGGGCAATGGTGATATATAGACACAAAAAAAACACACAACAAATGGCTGCAATTTAAGGGATGTGTTTAGTGACGGCATCAGATTCCTAATTGATGGAGAAAGGTCTGGTGGCCAGAAAAGCTGCTTCTAGGAGGTTGTCAAGTGTTTTCGCTCGACGATTCCATTCTTGGGTGGTTGGTTTGGCCCTTGTTCCTGTAACTTAAATCTTAGCCCGGTATATCCCATTTTAATTTGACACGATTGTGAACCTTACGACTTTTTTACTCTCTGATCGAGGTTCTCGGCATTGAAAAATCTTCGTAAACTAAATCACACGTGTATATGTTGGCATTTAAGAGATATACAGTCAAGAAAATCAAGGGCAATGGTGATATATATATGCGGATTAGACACAAAAAAAAAAACACTCAACAAATGGCTACAATTTGAGGAATGTGTTTAGTGACGACATCAGATTCCTAATTGATGGAGAAAGGTCTGGTGGCAAGAAAAGCAGCTTCTAGGAGGTTGTCGAGAGTTTTCGCTTGACGATTCCATTCTTGGGTGTTGGTTTGGTCGTTGTTCCTGTAACTCGGATCCTTGCCCGGTATATCACATTTTAATTTTACACCATTGTGAACCTTACGCCTTTTTTACTCTCTGATCGAGGTTCTCGACATTGAAAAATCTTCGTAAACTAAATCACACGTGTATATGTTGACATTTAAGAGATATACAGTCAAGAAAATCAAGGGTAATGGTGATGAATATGCGCATTTAAAGAATGTGTTTAGTGACGCATCAGATTCCTAATTGATGGAGTAAGGTCTGGTGGCAAGAAAAGCTGCTTCTAGGAGGTTGTCCGGTGTTTTCGCTCGACGATTCCATTCTTTGGTGGTTGGTATACGATCGAGCTGGATTGGACAAGAGTTTTGGAGCATGCGCAATATATAACCAGCTAAGTCCTTTCCATTTATTCCCTTTGTTTTTTTTATTTTATTTATTTTTTAGTTTTTTTGAGTCGGTTTTCATCCTACATTGAGGGCAATGTAGAGTTTAAGTGTGGGGATGGTAAACTATCGTTTAGTGTCGTTAGTATAGTTAGTAGAGTCATAAAAAGTCGAAAAATACAAAAAAATTAAAAAAATTCAAAAAAAAAAAGAAAATAAAAAAGAATAAAAATTAGAAAATGTCTTTAGAAATAAGAAGTTTGCAAAATAATAAACGGAAAATGATAGAAAAGTCGGGTTTTTGTTCGGGTTCAAATAATAATAATATGAGATAATATAATTGAGCTTGTGTCTAGTTTGGGATGTGCGAGTAGGCTCGATTCGGTTCTAGGTTCCTTTGAACTTAAATATACTTAATTGTCGGTCTACTAGTGGGTTCTCATCTAGGGAAAGTGCGGAAATTGAAACCGCCAGTAATAGTATAAGGGATGCCGTTATAAGTTAAGATCGTTAGAGTTTCTTGTCATATCTCGTTGAAAAAGGAAAAAATGAAAAAAAAGAGTTAGAAACTGAATGAAAGTAGCCATTTCTATGTAGTCTGGGTTGGGGATAGCGACTCTACAGCCGGATTACCGCTAGGGTGTGTGAAATCGACCTTGCAAAGAAAATAAAAAGTACCGAAGCCTAAGTAATCCGAGTTGGGGATAGCGACTCTACAGCCGGAATGCCTCTGGGTTAGGGAAAGCAACGTCTACGCTCGAAAAAAAAAAGAAAAAAAAAATGAAAAAGTGATGAAAAAAAAATAAAAAGAAAAAAAATTGGAAAGAGTAGATTTGATTTTAAAATCTCTGGATATTGGTATAAGGCGGTTAGGAAATAGCCCAATGGTTGTTCCTTTTGTCCTATAAGCTTGAGGGGGGATTAGATGGACTTGCAATTCTTAGCGTGAGACCCTAGGTAGATTGACCGCACTTGAACTTAAATTGCATGATAAGGGTTTGGTACCGGGTTTGGGTTTAAGAGGACAAGTATACTTGTAATTGCGGCTAACACAAGTTTCAGTTTTTAATAAGAAATTTAAGCTTTTGTCCCGAACGACTATTCCGACTATGATTCCGTTATGCATAATTCTTTTTCGTGGACGAAAAAATGTTAAGTGTGGGGATATTTGATGTAGGGTAAAATACATATATTTGTCCCGTGTAGATTGTATAATTTTTGTATAGTTTTTATTTATTATTTATTATTTTTAGTTTTTAGTATTATATTATATTATTTTGTGTTTTGCTAGGTTCTGGTGCAAATGGAGCAAAAACAAGTAATATGGAAATAACCAGCCAGTTGGGCAGAGTGAGGTGCCAGGGGCCGAAGTAAAATTGCAGCTATTTTATGTGATTGGGTCCAGCCCACCAGAATCGTGATGACGTGATCAGTGGGATTTGGGTCTTTCACTCAAGTGTTGATATATTGCTATTAAAATCCCTAATGGAGCAGAATGTATTAATGGATCATAAACCAACTAGAGGTGGATAATAATTCAACTTGAAAGTGAAAGGGATATGGCCAGCATGTTGCATGTGAATCAACTAACGGAATAATGTTTTATATTATAGTAAAAACACTAATATTCCTATTCCTATATTTAAATAACTTGTATGCAAAGAAAAAAGGAATTGAATCCCATTGGATAACATCAGTTGAAGACGGCAGCCAAATTTTTGTGAGGGAATATATTTATTGAAGTTACTCCATATTGGATATAGTTGGATGTGTATATGGGGGCCGTCAAATATCAAAGAGTAACAGCCCAATAGGAATTTTTGAATGTGATGGAACATGGGCCTTTGAAACAAGAATTGAATATTACATATACATAATATAAAAGTTGGAGGCGGTGGACATTATTGAAGGGGGACATCAGACGCACGCATACAAGATCAAAGGGGGACATCAGACGCACGCATACAAGATGAGAGGCATCAGACGCACGCATACAAGATGAGAGGGGGAATATCAGACGTGCGACGATCATAAGCAGACGAATTGAGAGGGATCTTGGCAAGAATTAAAGGTAAAGAATCATTGGAGCCGAGCTAGGAGCGCATGAGTTGAAGACTTTACGGGTTTTACCTTTCCGAATTGTTTCTTTTCTTCGTTCTTAGGTTTACTTCGATGATTTCATTATTTGAACCTTGTTTGATTGTTTTTAAGATTATGTTTCTTGGCTAGACCTCTTTAACTACCTAGTCTTTTGACAATGGTTTAATAAAGATTGGATTTTTATTCGGTTTTAATGTGGTTTATGGGTTTTCTTGTATTGTAAACGACTATGGAATTTTAGCTTGGTGTATATGCATGCTTGATATTGTTTGATCGCTGTTTATTGCTTCGTATGATCCTTGGTGACGGTCTATATCACATAATAGGTTATGCTAGGGTTCTTGATTTAGGTGAGTGTCTATATCACGTAATAAGTCATTAATCCTTTAGGGTGAAAATCGAGTAAGTAACCTTAGAAGTAATATTCGGTAATATTATAAAATCAAGTGTTCTACTAATCTTGTCGCTGTGAGGCTCGAGGTTGTTAATATGTCTTGGTTTGGATTATAGCTAGATTTAGGTTTTGTGAGAAATTGGTCTAGTTCCCTACCCATTCTCTTGTCTATTAAACCAAGTTGAAACCCATAGTTGCCCTAGACTTTCGCGTTGTGAGGTAGATTGTCATATTAGGGCACTTTCAAGAAGTTAGAGGACTGTAAGGAAATCCAACAACCGGTAATCGCAACAGCCTAGGTAGTGCCACAAGAATCGCCTTGGGAAGGGTCGAGGGGCTTAGTGGTGTCTTAATAGGTTTAGTATCCAAAGATCCCGGTTCCATACCACATTACCCGCGAATAGAAATCCATTCCGAGTTAAGCTTGCGTCTAGCCTAGGTAGTCTTCATCGCCACTGGTTCAAGTCTTCGTCCAAGTTTGTGCTTAGTCATTTTTATTAATTTATTTTAATCTTTATTTGCATTATTAGGATTTTTAGAAAACCCCCCTCAAATATAAAAACAATTAGAGTCCGTGTCAGTCTAAGTCTAGATAGAGTCTAATTAGCGTAATTAATTGAGTCTCGTGGGTTTGATACTCGTACTTACTTAGGCTATACTGCATTGACCGGTACACTTGCCGGTTGTGTGGTCTAGGTTTTAGAGAGTCTTAGTTTATAAATTTAAAACTTAGAGAGTCTAGTTTAGGGTTTAATTTAGCTAATGTAATTAGACCACTTTGGCACATCACCCTTAATCCTAGCTCGATATATCCCGTTTTAATTTTACACCATTGTTAACCTTACGCCTTTTTTACTCTCTAATCGAGGTTCTCGGCATTGAAAAATCTTCGTAAACTAAATCACAAGTGTATATGTTGACATTTAAGAGATATACAGTCAAGGAAATCAAGGGCAATGGTGATATATATGCGGATTAGACACAAAAAAAAACACTCAACAAATGGCTACAGTTTAAGGAATGTGTTTAGTGACGACATCAGATTCCTAATTGATAGAGAAAGGTCTGGTGGCAAGAAAAGCTGCTTTTAGGAGGTTGTCAGGTGTTTTCGCTCGACGATTCCATTCTTGGGTGGTTGGTTTGGCCCTTGTTCCTGTAAGTCGAATCCTAGCCAGCTAAATCCCATTTTAATTTTGCACCATTGTGAACCTTACGCCTTTTTTACTCTCTGATCGAGGTTCTCGGCATTGAAAACTCTTCGTAAACTAAATCACACATGTATATGTTGACATTTAAGAGGTATACAATCAAGAAAATCAAGGGTAATGGTGATATATATGCGGATTAGACACCAAAAAAACACTCAACAAATGGCTACAATTTAAGGAATGTGTTTAGTGACGGCATCAGATTCCTAATAGATGGAGAAAGGTCTGGTGGCAAGAAAAGCTGCTTCTAGGAGGTTGTCAAGTGTTTTCGCTCGACGATTCTATTCTTGGGTGGTTGGTTTGGCCCTTGTTCCTGTAACTCGAATCCTAGCCCGGTATATCCCATTATAATTTTACACAATTGTGAACCTTATACCTTTTTTACTCTCTGATCAAGGTTCTCGACATTGAAATATCTTCGTAAATTAAGTCACACCTGTATATGTTGACATTTAAAAGATATACAGTCAAGAAAATCAAGGGTAATGGTGATATATATGCCGATTAGACACCAAAAAAAAAACACCCAACAAATGGCTACAATTTAAGGAATGTGTTTAGAGACGGCATCAGATTCCTAATTGATGGAGAAAGGTCTAGTGGCAAGAAAATCTGCTTCTTGAAGGTTGTCAAGTATTTTCGCTCGACGATTCCATTCTTGGGCGGTTGGTTTAGCCCTTGTTCCTGTAACTCGAATCCTAGACCGGTATACCCCATTTTAATTTTACACCATTGTGAACCTTACGAATTTTGTACTCTCTGATCGAGATTCTCGGGATTAAAAAATTTTCGTAAATTAAATCACACGT
The DNA here is from genome assembly GCA_030545235.1 of Helianthus tuberosus. Lineage (NCBI taxonomy): Eukaryota > Viridiplantae > Streptophyta > Magnoliopsida > Asterales > Asteraceae > Helianthus > Helianthus tuberosus. The sequence goes on from JARYGA010010705.1 coordinate 61,909, forward strand.
GTATATGTTGAGATTTAAGATATATACAGTCAAGAAAATCATGGGCAATGGTGATATATATGCGGATTAGACACCAAAAAAAACACTCAACAAATGGCTACAATTTAAAGAATGTGTTTAGTGACGGCATCAGATTCCTAATTGATGGAGAAAGTTCTGGTGGCAAGAAAAGTTGCTTCTAGGAGGATGTCAAGTGTTTTCACTCGACGATTCCATTCGTGGGTGGTTGGTTTGGCCCTTGTTCCTGTAACTCGAATCCTAGCCCGGTACATCCAATTTTAATTTTACACCATTATGAACCTTACACATTTTTTACTCTCTGGTCGAGGTTCTCGGCATTGAAAAATCTTCGTAAACTAAATCATACGTGTATATATTGACATTTAAGAGATATACAGTCAAGAAAATCAAGGGCAATGGTGATATATATGCGAATTAGACACCAAAAAAAACACTCAACAAATGGCTACAATTTAAGGAATGTGTTTAGTGACGGCATCAGATTCCTAATTGATGGAGAAAGGTCTGGTGGCAAGAAAAGCTGCTTCTAGGAGGTTGTCAAGTGTTTTTGCTCAACGATTCCATTCTTGGGTGGTTGGTTTGGCCCTTGTTACTGTAACTCGAATTCTAGCCCGGTATATCCCATTTTAATTTTACACCATTGTGAACTTTACACCTTTTTTACTCTCTGATCGAGGTTCTCGGCTTTGAAAAATCATCGAAAACTAAATCAAACGTGTATATGTTGACATTTAAGAGATATACAGTCATAAAAAATTAAGGGCAATGGTGATATATATGCGGATTAGACACACAAAAAAAAACACTCAACAAATGGTTACAATTTAAGGAATGTGTTTAGTGACGGTCTCAGATTCCTAATTGATGAAGAAAGGTCTGGTGGCAAGAAAAGCTGCTTCTAGGAGGTTGCCAAGTGTTTTCGCCCGACGATTCCATTCTTGGGTGGTTGGTTTGGCTCTTGTTCCTGTAACTCGAATACTAGCCCTGTACATCCCATTTTAATTTTACACCATTGTGAACCTTACGCATTTTTTACTCTCTGATCGAGGTTTTTGGAATTGAAAAATCTTCGTAAACTAAATCACACGTGTATATGTTGACATTTAAGAGATATATAGTCAAGAAAATCAAGGGCAATGGTGATAAATATGCGGATTAGACATGAAAAAAAACACTCAACAAATGGATACAATTTAAGGAATGTGTTTAGTGACGGCATCAGATTACTAACTGATGGAGAAAGGTCTGGTGGCAACAAAAGCTGCTTCTAGGAGGTTGTCAAGTGTTTTCGCTCGATGATTCCATTCTTGGGTGGTTGGTTTGGCTCTTGTTCCTGTAACTCGAATACTAGCCCTGTACATCCCATTTTAATTTTACACCATTGTGAACCTTACGCATTTTTTACTCTCTGATCGAGGTTTTTGGAATTGAAAAATCTTCGTAAACTAAATCACACGTGTATATGTTGACATTTAAGAGATATACAGTCAAGAAAATCAAGGGCAATGGTTGATATATATGCAGATTAGACACAAAAAAAAACACACAACAAAAGGCTACAATTTAAGGAATGTGTTTAGTGACGGCATCAGATTCCTAATTGATGGAGAAAGGTGTGGTGGCAAGAAAAGCTGCCTCTAGGAGGTTGTCAAGTGTTTTCGCTGGACGATTCCATTCTTGGGTGGTTGGTTTTGGCCCTTGTTCCTGTAACTCGAATCCTAGCCCGGTCCATTTTAATTTTACACCATTGTGAACCTTACGACTTTTTTACTCTCTGATCGAGGTTTTCAGCATTGAAAAATCTTCGTAAACTAAATCACACATGTTTATGTTGACATTTAAGAGATATACAGTCAAGAAAATCAAGGGCAATGGTGATATATATGCGGATTAGACACAAAAAAAAAACACTCAACAAATGGTTAAAATTTAAGGAATATGTTTAGTGACGGCATCAGATTCCTAATTGATGGAGAAATGTGTGGTGGCAAGAAAAGCTGCTTCTAAGAGCTTGTCAAGTGTTTTCGCTCGACGATTCCATTCTTGGGTGGTTGGTTTGGCACTTGTTCCTGTAACTCGAAACCTAGACCGGTATATCCGATTTTAATTTTACACCATTGTGAAATTTACGCCTTTTTAACTCTCTGATCAAGGTTCTCGGCATTGAAAAATCTTCGTAAACTAAATCACACGTGTATATGTTGACATTTAAGAGAAATAGAGTCAAGAAAATCAATGGCAATGGTGATATATATGCGGATTAGACACCAAAAAAAACACTCAACAAATGGCTACAATTTAAAGAATTTGTTTAGTGACGACATCAGATTCCGAATAGATAGAGAAAGGTCTGGTGCCAAGAAAAGCTGCTTCAAGGAGGTTGTCAAGTGTTTTCGCTCGACTTTCCATTCTTGGGTGGTCGGTTTGGCCCTTGTTCCTGTAACTCGAATCCTAGCCCGGTACATCCAATTTTAATTTTACACCATTGTGAACCTTACGCCTTTTTTACTCTCTAATCGAGGTTTTCAGCATTGAAAAATCTTCGTAAACTAAATCACACGTGTATATGTTGACATTTAAGAGATATACAGTCAAGAAAATCAAGGGCAATGGTGATATATATGTGGATTAGACACAAAAAAAAAACACTCAACAAATGGCTACAATTTAAAGAATGTGTTTAGTGACGGCATCAGATTCCTAATTGATGGAGAAAGGTCTGGTGGCAAGAAAAGCTGCTTCTAGGAGGTTGTCAAGTGTTTTCGCTCAACGATTCCATTCTTGGGTTGTTGGTTTGGCCCTTGTTACTGTAACTCGAATCCTAGCCCGGTATATCCCATTTTAATTTTACACCATTGTGAACCTTACACCTTTTTTACTCTCTGATCGAGGTTCTCGGCATTGAAAAATCTTCGTAAACTATATCACAAGTGTATATGTTGACATTTAAGAGATATACATTCAAGAAAATCAAGGGCAATGGGGATATATATGCGGATTAGACACAAAAAAAAAACACTCAACAAATGGCTACAATTTAAAGAATGTGTTTAGTGACGTCATCAGATTCCTAATTGATGGAGAAAGGTCTGTTGGCAAGAAAAGCTGCTTCTAGGAGGTTGCCAACTGTTTTCGCTCAACGATTCCATTCTTGGGTGGTTGGTTTGGCCCTTGTTACTGTAACTCGAATCCTAGCCCGGTATATCCCATTTTAATTTTACACCAATGTGAACTTTACACCTTTTTTACTCTCTGATCGAGGTTCTCGGCATTGAAAAATCTTCTTAAACTAAATCACACGTGTATATGTTGACATTTAAGAGGTATACAATCAAGAAAATCAAGGGCAATGGTGATATATATGCAGATTAGACACCAAAAAAAACACGCAACAAATGGCTACAATTTAAAGAATGTGTTTAGTGACGGCATCAGATTCCAAATTGATGGAGAAAGGTTTGGTGGCAAGAAAAGCTGCTTCTAGAAGGTTGTCAAGTGTTTTCGCTCGACGATTCCATTCTTGGGTGGTTGGTTTGGCCCTTGTTCCTGTAACTCGAATCCTAGCCCGGTATATCCCATTTTAATTTTACACTATTGTGAACCTTACGCCTTTTTTACTCTCTGATCGAGGTTCTCGGCATTGAAAAATCTTCGTAAACTAAATCACCCGTGTATATGTTGACATTTATGAGATATACAGTAAAAAAAATCAATGGAAATGGTGATATATATGTGGATTAGACACAAAAAAAACACTCAACAAATGGCTACAAGTTAAAGAATGTGTTTAGTGACGACATCAGATTCCAAAAAGATAGAGAAAGGTCTGGTGGCAAGAAAAGCTGCTTCTAGGAGGTTGTCAAGTGTTTTCGCTCGACGATTCCATTCTTGGGTGGTTGGTTTGGCCCTTGTTCCTGTAACTCGAATCCTAGCCCGGTACATCCCATTTTAATTTTACACCATTGTGAACCTTACGCCTTTTTTACACTCTAATCGAGGTTTTCGGCATTGAAAAATCTTCGTAAACTAAATCACAAGTGTATATGTTGACATTTAAGAGATATACAGTCAAGAAAATCAAGCGCAATGGGGATATATATGCGGATTAGACACACACAAAAAAAACACTCAACAAATGGCTACAATTTAAAGAACGTGTTTAGTGACGGCATCGGATTCCTAATTGATGGAGAAAGGTCTTGTGGCAAGAAAAGCTGCTTCTAGGAGGTTGTCAAGTGTTTTCGCTCAATGATTCCATTCTTGGGTGGTTGGTTTGGTCCTTGTTACTGTAACTCGAATCCTAGCCCGGTAAATCCCATTTTAATTTTACACCATTGTGAACCTCACACCTTTTTTACTCTCTGATCGAGGTTCTCGAGATTGAAAAATCTTCGTAAAGTAAATCACACGTGTATATGTTGACATTTAAGAGATATACAGTCAAGAAAATCAAGGGCAATGGGGATATATATGCGGATTAGAAACCAAAAAAAAACACTCAACAAATGGCTACAATTTAAAGAATGTGTTTAGTGACGGCATCAGATTCCAAATTGATGGAGAAAGGTTTGGTGGCAAGAAAAGCTGCTTCAAGGAAGTTGTCTAGTGTTTTCGCTCGACGATTCCATTCTTAGGTGGTGGGTTTGGCCCATGTTCCTGAAACTCGAACCCTAGCCCAGTATATCCCATTTTAATTTTACACTTTTGTGAACCTTACGCGTTTTTTACTCTCTGATCGAGGTTCTCGGCATTGAAAAGTCTTCGTAAACTAAATCACACGTGTATATGTTGACATTTAAGAGATATACATTCAAGAAAATCAACGGAAATGGTGATATATATGCGGATTTGAGACAAAAAAAAACACTCAATAAATGTCTACAATTTAAAGAATGTGTTTAGTGACGGCATTAGATTCCTAACTGAAGGAGAAAGGTCTGGTGGCAAGAAAAGCTGCTTCTAGGAGGTTGTTAAGTGTTTTCGCTTGATGATTCCATTCTTGGGTGGTTGGTTTGGCCCTTGTTCCTGTAACACGAATCCTAACCCGGTATATCCCATTTTAATTTTACACCATTGTGAAACTTACGCCTTTTTTACTCTCTGATCGAGATTCTCGGCATTGAAAAATCTTCGTAAACTAAATCACACGTGTATATGTTGACATTTAAGAGATATACAGTCAAGGAAATCAAGGGCAATGGTGATATATATGCGGATTAGGCACAAAAAAAAACACTCAACAAATGGCTATAATTTAAGGAATGTGTTTAGTGACGGTATCAGATTCCTAATTGATGGAGAAAGGTCTGGTGGCGAGAAAAGCTGCTTTTAGGAGGTTGTCCAGTGTTTTCGCTCAATGATTCCATTCTTGGGTGGTTGGTTTGGCCCTTGTTCCTCTTAGTCGAATCCTAGCCCGGTATATCCCATTTTAATTTTACACCATCGTGAACCTTACGCCTTTTTTACTCTCTGATCGAGGTTCTCGGCATTGAAAAATCTTCGTAAACTAAATCACACGTGTATATGTTGATATTTAAGAGGTATACAATCAAGAAAATCAAGGGCAATGGTGATATATATGTGGATTAGACACCAAAAAAAACACTCAACAAATGGCTACAATTTAAGTAATGTGTTTAGTGACGGCATCAGATTTCTAATTGATGGAGAAAGGTCTGGTGGCAAGAAAAGCTGCTTCTAGGATGTTGTCAAGTGTTTTCGCTCGACGATTCTATTCTTGGGTGGTTGGTTTAGCCCATGTTCCTGTAACTCGAATCCTAGCCCGGTATAACCCATTATAATTTTACACCATTGTGAACCTTACACCTTTTTTACTCTTTGATCGAGGTTCTCGGCATTGAAAAATCTTCGTAAACTAAATCACACGTGTATATGTTGAAATTTAAGAGATATACAGTCAAGAAAATCAAGGCCATGGTGATATATATGCGGATTAGACACAAAAAAAAAACTCAACAAATGGCTACAATTTAAGGAATGTGTTTAGTGATGGCATTAGATTCCTAATTGATAGAGAAAGGTCTGGTGGCAAGAAAAGCTTCTTCTAGGAGGTTGTCAAGTGTTTTTGCTCTACGATTCCATTCTTGGGTGGTTGGTTTGGCCGTTGTCCCTATAACTCGAATCCTAGCCCGTTTTCATTTTAATTTTACACCATTGTGAACCGTACGCGTTTTTTACTCTCTGATCGAGGTTCTCGGCATTGAAAAGTCTTCGTAAACTAAATCACACGTGTATATGTTGAAATTTAAGAGATATACAGTCAAGAACGTCAGGGGAAATGGTGATATATATGCGGATTTGAGACAAAAAAAACACTCAACAAATGGCTACAATTTAAGGAATGTGTTTAGTGACGGCATTAGATTCCTAACTGATGGAGAAAAGTCTGGTGGCCAGAAAAGCTGCTTCTAGGAGGTTGCCAAGTGTTTTCGCTCAATGATTCCATTCTTGGGTGGTTGGTTTGGCCCTTGTTACTGTAACTCGAATCCTAGCACGGTAAATCCCATTTTAATTGTACACCATTGTGAACCTTACGCCTTTTTTACTCTCTGATCGAGGTTCTCGGCATTGAAAAATCTTCGTTAATTAAATCACACGTGTATATGTTGACATTTAAGAGATATACAGTCAAGAAAATCAAGGGCAATGGGGATATATATGCGGATTAGAAACAAAAAAAACACTCTACAAACGGCTACAATTTAAAGAATGTGTTTAGTGACGGCATCAGATTCCAAATTGACGGAGAAAGGTTTGGTGGCATGAAAAGCTGCTTCAAGGAAGTTGTCAAGTGTTTTCGCTCGACGATTCCATTCTTAGGTGGTTGGTATGGCCCTTGTTCCTGTAACTCGAACCCTAGCCCAGTATATCCCATTTTAATTTTACACCATTGTGAACCTTATGCATTTTTTACTCTCTGATCGAGGTTTTCGGCATTGAAAAGTCTTCGTAAACTAAATCACACGTGTATATGTTGACATTTAAGAGATATACAGTCAAGAAAATAAGGGAAATGGTGATATATATGCGGATTTGAGAAAAAAAAACACTCATCAAATGGCTACAATTTAAGGAATGTGTTTAGTGAAGGCATCAGATTTCTAATTGATGGAGAAAGGTCTGGTGGTAAGAAAAGTTGCTTCTAGGAGGTTGTCAAGTGTTTTCACTCGACGATTCTATTCTTGGGTGGTTGGTTTGGCCCATGTTCCTGTAACTAAAATCCTAGCCCGGTATATCCCATTATAATTTTACACCCTTGTGAACCTTACACCTTTTTTACTCTCTGATCGAGGTTCTCGGCATTGAAAAATCTTAGTAAACTAAGTCACACGTGTATATGTTGACATTTAAGAGTTATACAGTCAAGAAAATCAAGGGTGATAGTGATATATATGCCGATTAGACACCAAAAAAAACACCCAACAAATGGCTACAATTTAAGGAATGTGTTTAGTGACGGCATCAGATTCCTAATTGATGGAGAAAAGTCCGGTGGCAAGAAAAGCTGCTTCTAGGAAGTTGTCAAGTATTTTCGGTCGACGACTCCATTCTTGGGTGGTTGGTATGGCCCTTGTTCCTGTAACTCGAATCCAAGCCCGGTATATCCCATTTTAATTTTACACCATTGTGAACCTTACGCCTTTTTTACTCTCTGATCGAGGTTCTCAGAATTGAAAAATCTTCGTAAACTATATCACACGTGTATATGTTGACATTTAAGAGATATACAGTCAAGAAAATCAAGGGCCATGTTGATATATATGCGGATTAGACACAAAAAAAACACTCAACAAATGGCTACAATTTAAGGAATGTGTTTAGTGATGGCATCAGATTCCTAATTGATATAGAATGGTCTGGTGGCAAGAAAAGCTGCTTCTAGGAGGTTGTCAAGTGTTTTCTCTCTACGATTCCATTCTTGGGTGGTTGGTTTGTCCGTTGTACCTGTAACTCGAATCCTAGCCCGTTATATCCCATTTTAATTTTACACATTGTGAACCTTACGCCTTTTTTTCTCTCTGATCTAGGTTCTCGGCATTGAAAATTTTTCGTAAACTAAATCACACGTGTATATGTTCACATTTAAGAGATATACAGTCAAGAAAATCATGGGCAATGGTGATATATATGCGGATTAGAAACCAAAAAAATAAACACTCATCAAATGGCTAAAATTTAAGGAATGTGTTTAGTGACCACTTTAGATTCCTAACTGATGGAGAAAGGTCTGGTGGCAAGAAAAGCTGCTTCTAGGAGGTTGTCTAGCGTTTTCGCTCGATGATTCCATTCTTGGGCGGTTGGTTTGGTGCTAGTTCCTGTAACTCGAATCCTAGCCCGGTATATCCCATTTTAATTTTACACCATTGTGAACCTTACGCCTTTTTTACTCTCTGATCGAGGTTCTCGGCATTGAAAAATCTTTGTAAACTAAATCACACGTGTATATGTTGACATTTAAGAGATATACAGTCAAGAAAATCAAGGGCAATGGTGATATATATGCGGATTAGACCCAAAAAAAAACACTCAACAAATCGCTACAATTTAAGGAATGTGTTTAGTGACGGCATCAAATTCCTAATTGATGGGGCTGGCAATTGGGTACCTGTTAAGACACGATTAGACCTGTTTGACTGAAAAATACACCCTTTGACTTTTTTAATTTTTAAAATAATTAAAATTACAATGTTAGGATCTATCAGTTATTCATCTTTGTACATAAAACATAAAACTGTTTTATATACATGAGGTAGAAAGTAGTTAAACGAGTCGTAATCATGTCAGAAACCTGTTAAACCTGTTAAGACACGATTTGCCAGCCTTAGAGAAAGGTCCAGTGGCAAGAAAAGCTGCTTCTAGGAGGTTGTTAAGTGTTTTCGCTCGACTATTACATTCTTGGGTGGTTGGGTTGGCCCTTGTTACTGTAACTCGAATCCTAGCCCGGTATATCCCATTTAAATTTTACACCATTGTGAACCATACGCCTTTTTTACTCTCTAATCGAGGTTCTCGGCATTGAAAAATCTTCGTAAACTAAATCACACGTGTATATGTTGACATTTAAGAGATATACAGTCAAGAAAATCAAGGGCAATGGTGATATATATGCGGATTAGGCACCAAAACAAAAGCACTCAACAAATGGCAACAATTTAAGGAATGTGTTTAGTGACGACATCAGATTCCTAATTGATGGAGAAAGGTCTGGTGGCAAGAAAAGCTGCTTCTAGGAGGTTGTCAAGTGTTTTCGCTCGACCATTCCATTCTTGGGTGGTTGGTTTGGCCCTTGTTCCTGTAACTCGAATCCGAACCCGGTATATCTCATTTTAATTTTACAGCATTGTGAAACTTACGCCTTTTTTACTCTTTGATCGAGGTTCTCGGCATTTGAAAATTCTTCGTAAACTAAATCACACGTGTATATGATGACATTTAAGAGATATACAGTCAAGAAAACTAAGGGCAATGGTGATATATATGTGGATTAGACATAAAAAAAACACTCAACAAATGGCTACAATTTAAGGAATGTGTTTAGTGACGGCATCAGATTTCTAATTGATGGAGAAAGGTCTGGTGGCAAGAAAAGCTGCTTCTAGGAGGTTGTCAAGTGTTTTCGCTTGATGATTCCATTCTTGGGTGGTTGGTTTGGCCCTTGTTCCTGTAACTAGAATCCAAACCCGGTATATCCCATTTTAATTTTACACCATTGTGAACCTTACGCCATTTTTACTCTATGATGCAGGTTCTCGGCATTGAAAAATCTTTGTAAACTAAATCCCACGTGTATATGTTGACATTTAAGAGGTATACAATCAAGAAAATCAAGGGCAATGGTGATATATATGTGGATTAGACACCATAAAAAACACTCAACAAATGGCTACAATTTAAGGAATGTGTTTAGTGACGGCATCAGATTTCTAATTGATGTAGAAAGGTCTGGTGGCAAGAAAAGCTGCTTCTAGGAGGTTGTCAAGTGTTTTCGCTCGACGATTCTATTCTTGGGTGGTTGGTTTGGCCCATGTTCCTGTAACTTGAATCCTAGCCCGGTATAACCCATTATAATTTTACACCATTGTGAACCTTACACCTTTTTTACTCTCTGATCGAGGTTCTCGGCATTGAAAAATCTTCATAAGCTAAGTCACACGTGTATATGTTGACATTTAAGAGTTATACAGTCAAGAAAATCAAGGGTAATGGTGATATATATGCCGATTATACACCAAAAAAAACACCCAAAAAATGGCTACAATTTAAGGAATGTGTTTAGTGACGGCATCAGATTCCTAATTGATGGAGAATGGTCTGGTGGCGAGAAAAGCTGCTTTTAGGAGGTTGTCCAGTGTATTCACTCGACGATTCCATTCTTGGGTGGTTGCTTTGGCCCTTGTTCCTGTTAGTCGAATCCTAGCCCGGTATATCCCATTTTAATTTTACACCATTGTGAACCTTACGCCTTTTTTACTCTCTGATCGAGGTTCTCGGCATTGAAAAATCTTCGTAAACTAAATCACACGTGTATATGTTGACATTTAAGAGGTATACAATCAAAAAAATCAAGGGCAATGGTGATATATATGTGGATTAGACACCAAAAAAACACACAACAAATGGCTACAATTTAAGGAATGTGTTTAGTGACAGCATCAGATTTCTAATTGATAGAGAAAGGTCTGGTGGCAAGAAAAGCTGCTTCTAGGAGGTTGTCAAGTGTTTTCGATCGACGATTCTATTTTTGGTTGGTTGGTTTGGCCCATGTTCATGTAACTCGAATCCTAGCCCGGTATAACCCATTATAATTTTACACCATTGTGAACCTTACATCTTTTTTACTCTCTGATCGAGGTTCTCGGCATTGAAACATCTTCGTAAACTAAGTCACACGTGTATATGTTGACATTTAAGAGATATACAGTCAAGAAAATCAAGGGCCATGGTGATATATATGCGGATTAGAAACCAAAAAAATAAACACTCAACAAATGGCTACAATTTAAGGAATGTGTTTAGTGACGACATCAGATTCCTAGCTGATGGAGAAAGGTCTGGTGGCAAGAAAAGCTGCTTCTAGGAGGTTGTCAAGCGTTTCCGCTCGACGATTCCATTCTTGGGCGGTTGGTTTGGTCCTAGTTCCTGTAAGTCGATTCCTAGCCCGGTATATCCCATTTTAATTTTACACCATTGTTAAGCTTACACCTTTTTTACTCTCTGATCGAGGTTCTCAACATTGAAAAATCTTTGTAAACTAAATCACACGTGTATATGTTGACATTTAAGAGATATACAGTCAAGAAAATCAAGTGCAATGGTGATATATATGCGGATTAGACACCAAAAAAAAAAGAACTCAACAAATGGCTACAATTTAAAGAATGTGTTTAGTGACGACATCAGATTCCTAATTGATGGAGTAAGGTCTGGTGGCAAGAAAAGCTGCTTCTAGGAGGTTGTCAAGTGTTTTCGCACGACGATTCCAGTCTTGGGTGGTTGGTTTGGCCCTTGTTCCTGTAACTCGAATCCAAACCCGGTATATCCCATTTTAATTTTACAGCATTGTGAACCTTAGGCCTTTTTTACTCTTTGATCGAGGTTCTCGGCATTGAAAATTCTTCGTAAACTAAATCACACGTGTATACGTTGACATTTAAGAGATATACAGTCAAGAAAATTAAGGGCAATGGTCATATATATGTGGATTAGACACCAAAAAAAACACTCAACAAATGGCCACAATTTAAGGAATGTGTTTAGTGACGGCATCATATTCCTAATTGATGGAGAAAGGTCTGGTGGCAAGAAAAGCTACTTCTAGGAGGTTGTCAAGTGTTTTCGCTCGATAATTCCATTCTTGGGTGCTTGGTTTGGCACTTGTTCCTGTAACTAGAATCCAAACCCGGTATATCCCATTTTAATTTTACACCTTTGTGAACCTTACTCCTTTTTTACTCTCTGATCGAGGTTCTCGGCATTGAAAAATCTTCGTAAACTAAATCACACGTGTATATGTTGACATTTAAGAGATATATAGTCAAGAAAATCAAGGGCAATGGTGATATATATGCGGATTAGAAACCAAAAAAAAGCAACACTAACAAATGGCTACAATTTACGGAATGTGTTTAGTGGAGGCATCAGATTTCTAATTGATGGAGAAAGGTCTGGTGGCAAGAAATGTTGATTCTAGGAGGTTGTCAAGTGTTTTCGCTCTACGATTCCATTTTTGGGTGGTTGGTTTGGCCCTTGTTCCTGTAACTCGAATCCTAGCCCAGTATATCTCATTTTAATTTTAAACCATTGTGAACCTTACGCCTGTTTTACTCTCTAATCGTGGTTCTCGGCATTGAAAAATCTTTGTAAACTAAATCACACATGTATATGTTGACATTTAAGAGATATATAGTCAAAAAAATCAAGGGCAATGGTGATATATATGCCGAATAGACACAAAAGAAAAAACACTCAACAAATGGTTACAATTTAAGGAGTGTGTTTAGTGACGGCATCAGATTTCTAATTGATGGAGAAAGGTCTGGTGGAAAGAAAAGCTGTTTCTAGGAGGTTGTCAAGTGTTTTCGGTCGACGATTCCCTTCTTAGGTGGTTGGTTTGGCCCTTGTTCCTATAACTCGAATACTAGCCCGGTATATCCCATTTTATTTTACACCATTGTGAAACTTACGCCTTTTTTACTCTCTGATCGAGGTTCTCGTCATTGAAAAATTTTCGTAAACTAAATCACACGTGTATATGTTGACATTTAAGAGATATACAGTCAAGAAAATCAAGGGCAATGGTGATATATATGCGGATTAGACAAAAAAAAACACTCAATAAATGGCTACAATTTAAGGAATGTGTTTATTGACGACATCAGATTCCTAACTGATGGAGAAAGGTCTGGTGGCAAGAAAAGCTGCTTCTTGGAGGTTTTCAAGCGTTTTCGCTCGACGATTCCATTCTTGGGCGGTTGGTTTGGCCCTAGTTCCTGTAACTCGAATCCTAGCCCGGTATATCCCATTTTAATTTTACACCATTGTGCACCTTACGCCTTTTTTACTCTCTGATCGAGGTTCTCGGCTTTGAAAAATCTTCGTAAACTAAATCACACGTGTATATGTTGACATTTAAGAGATATATAGTCAAGAAAATTAAGGGCAATGGTGATATATATGTGGATTAGACACCAAAAAAATGCAACACTAACAAATGGCTACAATTTACGGAATGTGTTTAGTGATGGCATCAGATTTCTAATTGATGGAGAAAGGTCTGGTGGCAAGAAATGTTGCTTCTAGGAGGTTGTCATGTGTTTTCGCTCTACGATTCCATTTTTGGGTGGTTGGTTTGGCCCTTGTTCCTGTAACTCGAATCCTAGCCCGGTATATCTCATTTAATTTTAAACCATTGTGAACCTTACGCCTGTTTTACTCTCTAATCGTGGTTCTCGGCATTGAAAAATCTTTGTAAACTAAATCACACATGTATATGTTGACATTTAAGAGATATATAGTCAAAAAAATCAAGGCTAATGGTGATATATATGCCGAATAGACACAAAAGAAAAAACACTCAACAAATGGTTACAATTTAAGGAGTGTGTTTAGTGACGGCATCAGATTTCTAATTGATGGAGAAAGGTCTGGTGGAAAGAAAAGCTGTTTCTAGGAGGTTGTCAAGTGTTTTCGGTCGACGATTCCCTTCTTAGGAGGTTGGTTTGGCCCTTGTTCCTATAACTCGAATACTAGCCCGGTATATCCCATTTTAATTTTACACTATTGTGAAACTTACGCCTTTTTTACTCTCTGATCGAGGTTCTCGTCATTGAAAAATTTTCGTAAACTAAATCACACGTGTATATGTTGACATTTAAGAGATATACAGTCAAGAAAATCAAGGGCAATGGTGATATATATGCAGATTAGACACAAAAAAAAAACACTCAATAAATGGCTACAATTTAAGGAATGTGTTTATTGACGACATCAGATTCCTAACTGATGGAGAAAGGTCTGGTGGCAAGAAAAGCTGCTTCTTGGAGGTTTTCAAGCGTTTTCGCTCGACGATTCCATTCTTGGGCGGTTGGTTTGGCCCTAGTTCCTGTAACTCGAATCCTAGACCGGTATATCCCATTCTAATTTTACACCATTGTGCACCTTACGCCTTTTTTTACTCTCTAATCGCGGTTCTCGGCATTGAAAAATCTCCATAAACTAAATCACACGTGTATATGTTGACATTTAAGAGATATACAGTCAAGAAAATCAAGGGAAATGGTGATATATATGCGGATTAGACACAAAAAAACACTCAACAAATGGCTACAATTTAAGGAATGTGTTTAGTGACGACATCAGATTCCTAACTGATGGAGAAAGGTCTGGTGGCAAGAAAAGCTGCTTCTAGGAGGTTGTCAAGCGTTTCCGCTCGACGATTCCATTCTTGGGCGGTTGGTTTGGTCCTAGTTCCTGTAACTCGATTCCTAGCCCGGTATATCCCATTTTAATTTTACACCATTGTTAACCTTACACCTTTTTTACTCTCTGATCGAGGTTCTCAACATTGAAAAATCTTTGTAAACTAAATCACACGTGTATATGTTGACATTTAAGAGATATACAGTCAAGAAAATCAAGTGCAATGGTGATATATATGCGGATTAGACACCAAAAAAAAAAAGAACTCAACAAATGGCTACAATTTAAAGAATGTGTTTAGTGACGACATCAGATTCCTAATTGATGGAGTAAGGTCTGGTGGCAAGAAAAGCTGCTTCTAGGAGGTTGTCAAGTGTTTTCGCACGACGATTCCAGTCTTGGGTGGTTGGTTTGGCCCTTGTTCCTGTAACTCGAATCCAAACCCGGTATATCCCATTTTAATTTTACAGCATTGTGAACCTTAGGCCTTTTTTACTCTTTGATCGAGGTTCTCGGCATTGAAAATCCTTCGTAAACTAAATCACACGTGTATACGTTGACATTTAAGAGATATACAGTCAAGAAAATTAAGGGCAATGGTGATATATATGTGGATTAGACACCAAAAAAAACACTCAACAAATGGCCACAATTTAAGGAATGTGTTTAGTGACGGCATCATATTCCTAATTGATGGAGAAAGGTCTGGTGGCAAGAAAAGCTACTTCTAGGAGGTTGTCAAGTGTTTTCGCTCGATAATTCCATTCTTGGGTGCTTGGTTTGGCACTTGTTCCTGTAACTAGAATCCAAACCCGGTATATCCCATTTTAATTTTACACCTTTGTGAACCTTACTCCTTTTTTACTCTCTGATCGAGGTTCTCGGCATTGAAAAATCTTCGTAAACTAAATCACACGTGTATATGTTGACATTTAAGAGATATATAGTCAAGAAAATCAAGGGCAATGGTGATATATATGCGGATTAGAAACCAAAAAAAAGCAACACTAACAAATGGCTACAATTTACGGAATGTGTTTAGTGGAGGCATCAGATTTCTAATTGATGGAGAAAGGTCTGGTGGCAAGAAATGTTGATTCTAGGAGGTTGTCAAGTGTTTTCGCTCTACGATTCCATTTTTGGGTGGTTGGTTTGGCCCTTGTTCCTGTAACTCGAATCCTAGCCCAGTATATCTCATTTTAATTTTAAACCATTGTGAACCTTACGCCTGTTTTACTCTCTAATCGTGGTTCTCGGCATTGAAAAATCTTTGTAAACTAAATCACACATGTATATGTTGACATTTAAGAGATATATAGTCAAAAAAATCAAGGGCAATGGTGATATATATGCCGAATAGATACAAAAGAAAAAACACTCAACAAATGGTTACAATTTAAGGAGTGTGTTTAGTGACGGCATCAGATTTCTAATTGATGGAGAAAGGTCTGGTGGAAAGAAAAGCTGTTTCTAGGAGGTTGTCAAGTGTTTTTGGTCGACGATTCCCTTCTTAGGTGGTTGGTTTGGCCCTTGTTCCTATAACTCGAATACTAGCCCGGTATATCCCATTTTAATTTTACACCATTGTGAAACTTACGCCTTTTTTACTCTCTGATCGAGGTTCTCGTCATTGAAAAATTTTCGTAAACTAAATCACACGTGTATATGTTGACATTTAAGAGATATACAGTCAAGAAAATCAAGGGCAATGGTGATATATATGCGGATTAGACAAAAAAAAAACACTCAATAAATGGCTACAATTTAAGGAATGTGTTTATTGACGACATCAGATTCCTAACTGATGGAGAAAGGTCTGGTGGCAAGAAAAGCTGCTTCTTGGAGGTTTTCAAGCGTTTTCGCTCGACGATTCCATTCTTGGGCGGTTGGTTTGGCCCTAGTTCCTGTAACTCGAATCCTAGCCCGGTATATCCCATTTTAATTTTACACCATTGTGCACCTTACGCCTTTTTTACTCTCTGATCGAGGTTCTCGGCATTGAAAAATCTTCGTAAACTAAATCACACGTGTATATGTTGACATTTAAGAGATATATAGTCAAGAAAATTAAGGGCAATGGTGATATATATGTGGATTAGACACCAAAAAAATGCAACACTAACAAATGGCTACAATTTACGGAATGTGTTTAGTGATGGCATCAGATTTCTAATTGATGGAGAAAGGTCTGGTGGCAAGAAATGTTGCTTCTAGGAGGTTGTCATGTGTTTTCGCTCTACGATTCCATTTTTGGGTGGTTGGTTTGGCCCTTGTTCCTGTAACTCGAATCCTAGCCCGGTATATCTCATTTAATTTTAAACCATTGTGAACCTTACGCCTGTTTTACTCTCTAATCGTGGTTCTCGGCATTGAAAAATCTTTGTAAACTAAATCACACATGTATATGTTGACATTTAAGAGATATATAGTCAAAAAAATCAAGGCTAATGGTGATATATATGCCGAATAGACACAAAAGAAAAAACACTCAACAAATGGTTACAATTTAAGGAGTGTGTTTAGCGACGGCATCAGATTTCTAATTGATGGAGAAAGGTCTGGTGGAAAGAAAAGCTGTTTCTAGGAGGTTGTCAAGTGTTTTCGGTCGACGATTCCCTTCTTAGGTGGTTGGTTTGGCCCTTGTTCCTATAACTCGAATACTAGCCCGGTATATCCCATTTTAATTTTACACTATTGTGAAACTTACGCCTTTTTTACTCTCTGATCGAGGTTCTCGTCATTGAAAAATTTTCGTAAACTAAATCACACGTGTATATGTTGACATTTAAGAGATATACAGTCAAGAAAATCAAGGGCAATGGTGATATATATGCAGATTAGACACAAAAAAAAAACACTCAATAAATGGCTACAATTTAAGGAATGTGTTTATTGACGACATCAGATTCCTAACTGATGGAGAAAGGTCTGGTGGCAAGAAAAGCTGCTTCTTGGAGGTTTTCAAGCGTTTTCGCTCGACGATTCCATTCTTGGGCGGTTGGTTTGGCCCTAGTTCCTGTAACTCGAATCCTAGACCGGTATATCCCATTCTAATTTTACACCATTGTGCACCTTACGCCTTTTTTTACTCTCTAATCGCGGTTCTCGGCATTGAAAAATCTCCATAAACTAAATCACACGTGTATATGTTGACATTTAAGAGATATACAGTCAAGAAAATCAAGGGAAATGGTGATATATATGCGGATTAGACACAAAAAAACACTCAACAAATGGCTACAATTTAAGGAATGTGTTTAGTGACGGCATCAGATTCCTAATTGATGGAGAAATGTCTAGTGGCAAGAAAAGCTACTTCTACGAGGTTGTCAAGTGTTTTAGCTCGACGATTCCATTCTTGGGTGGTTGGTTTGGCCCTTGTTCCTGTTACTCGAATCCAAACCCGGTATATCCCATTTTAATTTTACAGCATTGTGAACCTTACGCCTTTTTTACTCTTTGATCGAGGTTCTCGGCATTGAAAATTCTTCATAAACTAAATCACACGTGTATATGTTGACATTTAAGAGATATACAGTCAAGAAAATTAAGGGCAATGGTGATATATATGTGGATTAGACACCAAAAAAACACTCAACAAATGGCCACAATTTAAGGAATGTGTTTAGTGACGGCATCATATTCCTAATTGATGGAGAAAGGTCTGGTGGCAAGAAAAGCTGCTTCTAGGAGGTTGTCAAGTGTTTTCGCTCGATGATTCCATTCTTGGGTGGTTGGTTTGGCACTTGTTCCTGTAACTAGAATCCAAACCCGATATATCCCATTTTAATTTTACACCTTTGTGAACCTTACTCCTTTTTTACTCTCTGATCGAGGTTCTCGGCATTGAAAAATCTTCGTAAACTAAATCACACAAGTATATGTTGACATTTAAGAGATATACAGTCAAGAAAATCAAGTGCAATGGTGATATATATGCGGATTAGACACCAAAAAAAAAGAACTCAACAAATGGCTACAATTTAAAGAATGTGTTTAGTGACGACATCAGATTCCTAATTGATGGAGTAAGGTCTGGTGGCAAGAAAAGCTGCTTCTAGGAGGTTGTCAAGTGTTTTCGCACGACGATTCCAGTCTTGGGTGGTTGGTTTGGCCCTTGTTCCTGTAACTCGAATCCAAACCCGGTATATCCCATTTTAATTTTACAGCATTGTGAACCTTAGGCCTTTTTTACTCTTTGATCGAGGTTCTCGGCATTGAAAATTCTTCGTAAACTAAATCACACGTGTATATGTTGACATTTAAGAGATATACAGTCAAGAAAATTAAGGGCAATGGTGATATATATGTGGATTAGACACCAAAAAAAACACTCAACAAATGGCCACAATTTAAGGAATGTGTTTAGTGACGGCATCATATTCCTAATTGATGGAGAAAGGTCTGGTGGCAAGAAAAGCTGCTTCTAGGAGGTTGTCAAGTGTTTTCGCTCGATGATTCCATTCTTGGGTGCTTGGTTTGGCACTTGTTCCTGTAACTAGAATCCAAACCCGGTATATCCCATTTTAATTTTACACCTTTGTGAACCTTACTCCTTTTTTACTCTCTGATCGAGGTTCTCGGCATTGAAAAATCTTCGTAAACTAAATCACACGTGTATATGTTGACATTTAAGAGATATATAGTCAAGAAAATCAAGGGCAATGGTGATATATATGCGGATTAGACACCAAAAAAATGCAACACTAACAAATGGCTACAATTTATGGAATGTGTTTAGTGATGGCATCAGATTTCTAATTGATGGAGAAAGGTCTGGTGGCAAGAAATGTTGCTTCTAGGAGGTTGTCATGTGTTTTCGCTCTACGATTCCATTTTTGGGTGGTTGGTTTGGCCCTTGTTCCTGTAACTCGAATCCTAGCCCGGTATATCTCATTTTAATTTTAAACCATTGTGAACCTTACGCCTGTTTTACTCTCTAATCGTGGTTCTCGGCATTGAAAAATCTTTGTAAACTAAATCACACATGTATATGTTGACATTTAAGAGATATATAGTCAAAAAAATCAAGGCTAATGGTGATATATATGCCGAATAGACACAAAAGAAAAAACACTCAACAAATGGTTACAATTTAAGGAGTGTGTTTAGTGACGGCATCAGATTTCTAATTGATGGAGAAAGGTCTGGTGGAAAGAAAAGCTGTTTCTAGGAGGTTGTCAAGTGTTTTCGGTCGACGATTCCCTTCTTAGGTGGTTGGTTTGGCCCTTGTTCCTATAACTCGAATACTAGCCCGGTATATCCCATTTTAATTTTACACTATTGTGAAACTTACGCCTTTTTTACTCTCTGATCGAGGTTCTCGTCATTGAAAAATTTTCGTAAACTAAATCACACGTGTATATGTTGACATTTAAGAGATATACAGTCAAGAAAATCAAGGGCAATGGTGATATATATGCAGATTAGACACAAAAAAAAAACACTCAATAAATGGCTACAATTTAAGGAATGTGTTTATTGACGACATCAGATTCCTAACTGATGGAGAAAGGTCTGGTGGCAAGAAAAGCTGCTTCTTGGAGGTTTTCAAGCGTTTTCGCTCGACGATTCCATTCTTGGGCGGTTGGTTTGGCCCTAGTTCCTGTAACTCGAATCCTAGCCCGGTATATCCCATTCTAATTTTACACCATTGTGCACCTTACGCCTTTTTTTACTCTCTAATCGAGGTTCTCGGCATTGAAAAATCTCCATAAACTAAATCACACGTGTATATGTTGACATTTAAGAGATATACAGTCAAGAAAATCAAGGGAAATGGTGATATATATGCGGATTAGACACAAAAAAACACTCAACAAATGGCTACAATTTAAGGAATGTGTTTAGTGACGGCATCAGATTCCTAATTGATGGAGAAATGTCTAGTGGCAAGAAAAGCTACTTCTACGAGGTTGTCAAGTGTTTTAGCTCGACGATTCCATTCTTGGGTGGTTGGTTTGGCCCTTGTTCCTGTTACTCGAATCCAAACCCGGTATATCCCATTTTAATTTTACAGCATTGTGAACCTTACGCCTTTTTTACTCTTTGATCGAGGTTCTCGGCATTGAAAATTCTTCGTAAACTAAATCACACGTGTATATGTTGACATTTAAGAGATATACAGTCAAGAAAATTAAGGGCAATGGTGATATATATGTGGATTAGACACCAAAAAAACACTCAACAAATGGCCACAATTTAAGGAATGTGTTTAGTGACGGCATCATATTCCTAATTGATGGAGAAAGGTCTGGTGGCAAGAAAAGCTGCTTCTAGGAGGTTGTCAAGTGTTTTCGCTCGATGATTCCATTCTTGGGTGGTTGGTTTGGCACTTGTTCCTGTAACTAGAATCCAAACCCGATATATCCCATTTTAATTTTACACCTTTGTGAACCTTACTCCTTTTTTTCTCTCTGATCGAGGTTCTCGGCATTGAAAACTCTTCGTAAACTAAATCACACGTGTATATGTTGACATTTAAGAGATATACAGTCAAGAAAATCAAGTGCAATGGTGATATATATGCGGATTAGACACCAAAAAAAAAGAACTCAACAAATGGCTACAATTTAAAGAATGTGTTTAGTGACGACATCAGATTCCTAATTGATGGAGTAAGGTCTGGTGGCAAGAAAAGCTGCTTCTAGGAGGTTGTCAAGTGTTTTCGCACGACGATTCCAGTCTTGGGTGGTTGGTTTGGCCCTTGTTCCTGTAACTCGAATCCAAACCCGGTATATCCCATTTTAATTTTACAGCATTGTGAACCTTAGGCCTTTTTTACTCTTTGATCGAGGTTCTCGGCATTGAAAATTCTTCGTAAACTAAATCACACGTGTATATGTTGACATTTAAGAGATATACAGTCAAGAAAATTAAGGGCAATGGTGATATATATGTGGATTAGACACCAAAAAAAAAAACACTCAACAAATGGCCACAATTTAAGGAATGTGTTTAGTGACGGCATCATATTCCTAATTGATGGAGAAAGGTCTGGTGGCAAGAAAAGCTGCTTCTAGGAGGTTGTCAAGTGTTTTCGCTCGATGATTCCATTCTTGGGTGCTTGGTTTGGCACTTGTTCCTGTAACTAGAATCCAAACCCGGTATATCCCATTTTAATTTTACACCTTTGTGAACCTTACTCCTTTTTTACTCTCTGATCGAGGTTCTCGGCATTGAAAAATCTTCGTAAACTAAATCACACGTGTATATGTTGACATTTAAGAGATATATAGTCAAGAAAATCAAGGGCAATGGTGATATATATGCGGATTAGACACCAAAAAAATGCAACACTAACAAATGGCTACAATTTACGGAATGTGTTTAGTGATGGCATCAGATTTCTAATTGATGGAGAAAGGTCTGGTGGCAAGAAATGTTGCTTCTAGGAGGTTGTCATGTATTTTCGCTCTACGATTCCATTTTTGGGTGGTTGGTTTGGCCCTTGTTCCTGTAACTCGAATCCTAGCCCGGTATATCTCATTTAATTTTAAACCATTGTGAACCTTACACCCGTTTTACTCTCTAATCGTGGTTCTCGGCATTGAAAAATCTTTGTAAACTAAATCACACATGTATATGTTGACATTTAAGAGATATATAGTCAAAAAAATCAAGGCTAATGGTGATATATATGCCGAATAGACACAAAAGAAAAAACACTCAACAAATGGTTACAATTTAAGGAGTGTGTTTAGTGACGGCATCAGATTTCTAATTGATGGAGAAAGGTCTGGTGGAAAGAAAAGCTGTTTCTAGGAGGTTGTCAAGTGTTTTCGGTCGACGATTCCCTTCTTAGGTGGTTGGTTTGGCCCTTGTTCCTATAACTCGAATACTAGCCCGGTATATCCCATTTTAATTTTACACTATTGTGAAACTTACGCCTTTTTTACTCTCTGATCGAGGTTCTCGTCATTGAAAAATTTTCGTAAACTAAATCACACGTGTATATGTTGACATTTAAGAGATATACAGTCAAGAAAATCAAGGGCAATGGTGATATATATGCAGATTAGACACAAAAAAAAACACTCAATAAATGGCTACAATTTAAGGAATGTGTTTATTGACGACATCAGATTCCTAACTGATGGAGAAAGGTCTGGTGGCAAGAAAAGCTGCTTCTTGGAGGTTTTCAAGCGTTTTCGCTCGACGATTCCATTCTTGGGCGGTTG
This sequence comes from Helianthus tuberosus, assembly GCA_030545235.1. Taxonomy (NCBI): domain Eukaryota; kingdom Viridiplantae; phylum Streptophyta; class Magnoliopsida; order Asterales; family Asteraceae; genus Helianthus; species Helianthus tuberosus. The sequence continues at coordinate 84,549 of JARYGA010010705.1, forward strand.
GTTTGGCCCTAGTTCCTGTAACTCGAATCCTAGACCGGTATATCCCATTCTAATTTTACACCATTGTGCACCTTACGCCTTTTTTTACTCTCTAATCGCGGTTCTCGGCATTGAAAAATCTCCATAAACTAAATCACACGTGTATATGTTGACATTTAAGAGATATACAGTCAAGAAAATCAAGGGAAATGGTGATATATATGCGGATTAGACACAAAAAAACACTCAACAAATGGCTACAATTTAAGGAATGTGTTTAGTGACGGCATCAGATTCCTAATTGATGGAGAAATGTCTAGTGGCAAGAAAAGCTACTTCTACGAGGTTGTCAAGTGTTTTAGCTCGACGATTCCATTCTTGGGTGGTTGGTTTGGCCCTTGTTCCTGTTACTCGAATCCAAACCCGGTATATCCCATTTTAATTTTACAGCATTGTGAACCTTACGCCTTTTTTACTCTTTGATCGAGGTTCTCGGCATTGAAAATTCTTCGTAAACTAAATCACACGTGTATATGTTGACATTTAAGAGATATACAGTCAAGAAAATTAAGGGCAATGGTGATATATATGTGGATTAGACACCAAAAAAACACTCAACAAATGGCCACAATTTAAGGAATGTGTTTAGTGACGGCATCATATTCCTAATTGATGGAGAAAGGTCTGGTGGCAAGAAAAGCTGCTTCTAGGAGGTTGTCAAGTGTTTTCGCTCGATGATTCCATTCTTGGGTGGTTGGTTTGGCACTTGTTCCTGTAACTAGAATCCAAACCCGATATATCCCATTTTAATTTTACACCTTTGTGAACCTTACTCCTTTTTTACTCTCTGATCGAGGTTCTCGGCATTGAAAAATCTTCGTAAACTAAATCACACGTGTATATGTTGACATTTAAGAGATATACAGTCAAGAAAATCAAGTGCAATGGTGATATATATGCGGATTAGACACCAAAAAAAAAGAACTCAACAAATGGCTACAATTTAAAGAATGTGTTTAGTGATGACATCAGATTCCTAATTGATGGAGTAAGGTCTGGTGGCAAGAAAAGCTGCTTCTAGGAGGTTGTCAAGTGTTTTCGCACGACGATTCCAGTCTTGGGTGGTTGGTTTGGCCCTTGTTCCTGTAACTCGAATCCAAACCCGGTATATCCCATTTTAATTTTACAGCATTGTGAACCTTAGGCCTTTTTTACTCTTTGATCGAGGTTCTCGGCATTGAAAATTCTTCGTAAACTAAATCACACGTGTATATGTTGACATTTAAGAGATATACAGTCAAGAAAATTAAGGGCAATGGTGATATATATGTGGATTAGACACCAAAAAAAACACTCAACAAATGGCCACAATTTAAGGAATGTGTTTAGTGACGGCATCATATTCCTAATTGATGGAGAAAGGTCTGGTGGCAAGAAAAGCTGCTTCTAGGAGGTTGTCAAGTGTTTTCGCTCGATGATTCCATTCTTGGGTGCTTGGTTTGGCACTTGTTCCTGTAACTAGAATCCAAACCCGGTATATCCCATTTTAATTTTACACCTTTGTGAACCTTACTCCTTTTTTACTCTCTGATCGAGGTTCTCGGCATTGAAAAATCTTCGTAAACTAAATCACACGTGTATATGTTGACATTTAAGAGATATATAGTCAAGAAAATCAAGGGCAATGGTGATATATATGCGGATTAGACACCAAAAAAATGCAACACTAACAAATGGCTACAATTTACGGAATGTGTTTAGTGATGGCATCAGATTTCTAATTGATGGAGAAAGGTCTGGTGGCAAGAAATGTTGCTTCTAGGAGGTTGTCATGTGTTTTCGCTCTACGATTCCATTTTTGGGTGGTTGGTTTGGCCCTTGTTCCTGTAACTCGAATCCTAGCCCGGTATATCTCATTTTAATTTTAAACCATTGTGAACCTTACGCCTGTTTTACTCTCTAATCGTGGTTCTCGGCATTGAAAAATCTTTGTAAACTAAATCACACATGTATATGTTGACATTTAAGAGATATATAGTCAAAAAAATCAAGGCTAATGGTGATATATATGCCGAATAGACACAAAAGAAAAAACACTCAACAAATGGTTACAATTTAAGGAGTGTGTTTAGTGACGGCATCAGATTTCTAATTGATGGAGAAAGGTCTGGTGGAAAGAAAAGCTGTTTCTAGGAGGTTGTCAAGTGTTTTCGGTCGACGATTCCCTTCTTAGGTGGTTGGTTTGGCCCTTGTTCCTATAACTCGAATACTAGCCCGGTATATCCCATTTTAATTTTACACTATTGTGAAACTTACGCCTTTTTTACTCTCTGATCGAGGTTCTCGTCATTGAAAAATTTTCGTAAACTAAATCACACGTGTATATGTTGACATTTAAGAGATATACAGTCAAGAAAATCAAGGGCAATGGTGATATATATGCAGATTAGACACAAAAAAAAAACACTCAATAAATGGCTACAATTTAAGGAATGTGTTTATTGACGACAGCAGATTCCTAACTGATGGAGAAAGGTCTGGTGGCAAGAAAAGCTGCTTCTTGGAGGTTTTCAAGCGTTTTCGCTCGACGATTCCATTCTTGGGCGGTTGGTTTGGCCCTAGTTCCTGTAACTCGAATCCTAGACCGGTATATCCCATTCTAAGTTTACACCATTGTGGACCTTACGCCTTTTTTTACTCTCTAATCGCGGTTCTCGGCATTGAAAAATCTCCATAAACTAAATCACACGTGTATATGTTGACATTTAAGAGATATACAGTCAAGAAAATCAAGGGAAATGGTGATATATATGCGGATTAGACACAAAAAAACACTCAACAAATGGCTACAATTTAAGGAATGTGTTTAGTGACGGCATCAGATTCCTAATTGATGGAGAAATGTCTAGTGGCAAGAAAAGCTACTTCTACGAGGTTGTCAAGTGTTTTAGCTCGACGATTCCATTCTTGGGTGGTTGGTTTGGCCCTTGTTCCTGTTACTCGAATCCAAACCCGGTATATCCCATTTTAATTTTACAGCATTGTGAACCTTACGCCTTTTTTACTCTTTGATCGAGGTTCTCGGCATTGAAAATTCTTCGTAAACTAAATCACACGTGTATATGTTGACATTTAAGAGATATACAGTCAAGAAAATTAAGGGCAATGGTGATATATATGTGGATTAGACACCAAAAAAACACTCAACAAATGGCCACAATTTAAGGAATGTGTTTAGTGACGGCATCATATTCCTAATTGATGGAGAATGGTCTGGTGGCAAGAAAAGCTGCTTCTAGGAGGTTGTCAAGTGTTTTCGCTCGATGATTCCATTCTTGGGTGGTTGGTTTGGCACTTGTTCCTGTAACTAGAATCCAAACCCGATATATCCCATTTTAATTTTACACCTTTGTGAACCTTACTCCTTTTTTACTCTCTGATCGAGGTTCTCGGCATTGAAAAATCTTCGTAAACTAAATCACACGTGTATATGTTGACATTTAAGAGATATACAGTCAAGAAAATCAAGTGCAATGGTGATATATATGCGGATTAGACACCAAAAAAAAAAAGAACTCAACAAATGGCTACAATTTAAAGAATGTGTTTAGTGACGACATCAGATTCCTAATTGATGGAGTAAGGTCTGGTGGCAAGAAAAGCTGCTTCTAGGAGGTTGTCAAGTGTTTTCGCACGACGATTCCAGTCTTGGGTGGTTGGTTTGGCCCTTGTTCCTGTAACTCGAATCCAAACCCGGTATATCCCATTTTAATTTTACAGCATTGTGAACCTTAGGCCTTTTTTACTCTTTGATCGAGGTTCTCGGCATTGAAAATTCTTCGTAAACTAAATCACACGTGTATATGTTGACATTTAAGAGATATACAGTCAAGAAAATTAAGGGCAATGGTGATATATATGTGGATTAGACACCAAAAAAAACACTCAACAAATGGCCACAATTTAAGGAATGTGTTTAGTGACGGCATCATATTCCTAATTGATGGAGAAAGGTCTGGTGGCAAGAAAAGCTGCTTCTAGGAGGTTGTCAAGTGTTTTCGCTCGATGATTCCATTCTTGGGTGCTTGGTTTGGCACTTGTTCCTGTAACTAGAATCCAAACCCGGTATATCCCATTTTAATTTTACACCTTTGTGAACCTTACTCCTTTTTTACTCTCTGATCGAGGTTCTCGGCATTGAAAAATCTTCGTAAACTAAATCACACGTGTATATGTTGACATTTAAGAGATATATAGTCAAGAAAATCAAGGGCAATGGTGATATATATGCGGATTAGACACCAAAAAAATGCAACACTAACAAATGGCTACAATTTACGGAATGTGTTTAGTGATGGCATCAGATTTCTAATTGATGGAGAAAGGTCTGGTGGCAAGAAATGTTGCTTCTAGGAGGTTGTCATGTGTTTTCGCTCTACGATTCCATTTTTGGGTGGTTGGTTTGGCCCTTGTTCCTGTAACTCGAATCCTAGCCCGGTATATCTCATTTTAATTTTAAACCATTGTGAACCTTACGCCTGTTTTACTCTCTAATCGTGGTTCTCGGCATTGAAAAATCTTTGTAAACTAAATCACACATGTATATGTTGACATTTAAGAGATATATAGTCAAAAAAATCAAGGCTAATGGTGATATATATGCCGAATAGACACAAAAGAAAAAACACTCAACAAATGGTTACAATTTAAGGAGTGTGTTTAGTGACGGCATCAGATTTTTAATTGATGGAGAAAGGTCTGGTGGAAAGAAAAGCTGTTTCTAGGAGGTTGTCAAGTGTTTTCGGTCGACGATTCCCTTCTTAGGTGGTTGGTTTGGCCCTTGTTCCTATAACTCGAATACTAGCCCGGTATATCCCATTTTAATTTTACACTATTGTGAAACTTACGCCTTTTTTACTCTCTGATCGAGGTTCTCGTCATTGAAAAATTTTCGTAAACTAAATCACACGTGTATATGTTGACATTTAAGAGATATACAGTCAAGAAAATCAAGGGCAATGGTGATATATATGCAGATTAGACACAAAAAAAAAACACTCAATAAATGGCTACAATTTAAGGAATGTGTTTATTGACGACATCAGATTCCTAGCTGATGGAGAAAGGTCTGGTGGCAAGAAAAGCTGCTTCTTGGAGGTTTTCAAGCGTTTTCGCTCGACGATTCCATTCTTGGGCGGTTGGTTTGGCCCTAGTTCCTGTAACTCGAATCCTAGCCCGGTATATCCCATTCTAATTTTACACCATTGTGCACCTTACGCCTTTTTTTACTCTCTAATCGAGGTTCTCGGCATTGAAAAATCTCCATAAACTAAATCACACGTGTATATGTTGACATTTAAGAGATATACAGTCAAGAAAATCAAGGGAAATGGTGATATATATGCGGATTAGACACAAAAAAACACTCAACAAATGGCTACAATTTAAGGAATGTGTTTAGTGACGGCATCAGATTCCTAATTGATGGAGAAATGTCTAGTGGCAAGAAAAGCTACTTCTACGAGGTTGTCAAGTGTTTTAGCTCGACGATTCCATTCTTGGGTGGTTGGTTTGGCCCTTGTTCCTGTTACTCGAATCCAAACCCGGTATATCCCATTTTAATTTTACAGCATTGTGAACCTTACGCCTTTTTTACTCTTTGATCGAGGTTCTCGGCATTGAAAATTCTTCGTAAACTAAATCACACGTGTATATGTTGACATTTAAGAGATATACAGTCAAGAAAATTAAGGGCAATGGTGATATATATGTGGATTAGACACCAAAAAAACACTCAACAAATGGCCACAATTTAAGGAATGTGTTTAGTGACGGCATCATATTCCTAATTGATGGAGAAAGGTCTGGTGGCAAGAAAAGCTGCTTCTAGGAGGTTGTCAAGTGTTTTCGCTCGATGATTCCATTCTTGGGTGGTTGGTTTGGCACTTGTTCCTGTAACTAGAATCCAAACCCGATATATCCCATTTTAATTTTACACCTTTGTGAACCTTACTCCTTTTTTACTCTCTGATCGAGGTTCTCGGCATTGAAAACTCTTCGTAAACTAAATCACACGTGTATATGTTGACATTTAAGAGATATACAGTCAAGAAAATCAAGTGCAATGGTGATATATATGCGGATTAGACACCAAAAAAAAAAGAACTCAACAAATGGCTACAATTTAAAGAATGTGTTTAGTGACGACATCAGATTCCTAATTGATGGAGTAAGGTCTGGTGGCAAGAAAAGCTGCTTCTAGGAGGTTGTCAAGTGTTTTCGCACGACGATTCCAGTCTTGGGTGGTTGGTTTGGCCCTTGTTCCTGTAACTCGAATCCAAACCCGGTATATCCCATTTTAATTTTACAGCATTGTGAACCTTAGGCCTTTTTTACTCTTTGATCGAGGTTCTCGGCATTGAAAATTCTTCGTAAACTAAATCACACGTGTATATGTTGACATTTAAGAGATATACAGTCAAGAAAATTAAGGGCAATGGTGATATATATGTGGATTAGACACCAAAAAAAAACACTCAACAAATGGCCACAATTTAAGGAATGTGTTTAGTGACGGCATCATATTCCTAATTGATGGAGAAAGGTCTGGTGGCAAGAAAAGCTGCTTCTAGGAGGTTGTCAAGTGTTTTCGCTCGATGATTCCATTCTTGGGTGCTTGGTTTGGCACTTGTTCCTGTAACTAGAATCCAAACCCGGTATATCCCATTTTAATTTTACACCTTTGTGAACCTTACTCCTTTTTTACTCTCTGATCGAGGTTCTCGGCATTGAAAAATCTTCGTAAACTAAATCACACGTGTATATGTTGACATTTAAGAGATATATAGTCAAGAAAATCAAGGGCAATGGTGATATATATGCGGATTAGACACCAAAAAAATGCAACACTAACAAATGGCTACAATTTATGGAATGTGTTTAGTGATGGCATCAGATTTCTAATTGATGGAGAAAGGTCTGGTGGCAAGAAATGTTGCTTCTAGGAGGTTGTCATGTGTTTTCGCTCTACGATTCCATTTTTGGGTGGTTGGTTTGGCCCTTGTTCCTGTAACTCGAATCCTAGCCCGGTATATCTCATTTTAATTTTAAACCATTGTGAACCTTACGCCTGTTTTACTCTCTAATCGTGGTTCTCGGCATTGAAAAATCTTTGTAAACTAAATCACACATGTATATGTTGACATTTAAGAGATATATAGTCAAAAAAATCAAGGCTAATGGTGATATATATGCCGAATAGACACAAAAGAAAAAACACTCAACAAATGGTTACAATTTAAGGAGTGTGTTTAGTGACGGCATCAGATTTCTAATTGATGGAGAAAGGTCTGGTGGAAAGAAAAGCTGTTTCTAGGAGGTTGTCAAGTGTTTTCGGTCGACGATTCCCTTCTTAGGTGGTTGGTTTGGCCCTTGTTCCTATAACTCGAATACTAGCCCGGTATATCCCATTTTAATTTTACACTATTGTGAAACTTACGCCTTTTTTACTCTCTGATCGAGGTTCTCGTCATTGAAAAATTTTCGTAAACTAAATCACACGTGTATATGTTGACATTTAAGAGATATACAGTCAAGAAAATCAAGGGCAATGGTGATATATATGCAGATTAGACACAAAAAAAAACACTCAATAAATGGCTACAATTTAAGGAATGTGTTTATTGACGACATCAGATTCCTAACTGATGGAGAAAGGTCTGGTGGCAAGAAAAGCTGCTTCTTGGAGGTTTTCAAGCGTTTTCGCTCGACGATTCCATTCTTGGGCGGTTGGTTTGGCCCTAGTTCCTGTAACTCGAATCCTAGCCCGGTATATCCCATTCTAATTTTACACCATTGTGCACCTTACGCCTTTTTTTACTCTCTAATCGAGGTTCTCGGCATTGAAAAATCTCCATAAACTAAATCACACGTGTATATGTTGACATTTAAGAGATATACAGTCAAGAAAATCAAGGGAAATGGTGATATATATGCGGATTAGACACAAAAAACACTCAACAAATGGCTACAATTTAAGGAATGTGTTTAGTGACGGCATCAGATTCCTAATTGATGGAGAAATGTCTAGTGGCAAGAAAAGCTACTTCTACGAGGTTGTCAAGTGTTTTAGCTCGACGATTCCATTCTTGGGTGGTTGGTTTGGCCCTTGTTCCTGTTACTCGAATCCAAACCCGGTATATCCCATTTTAATTTTACAGCATTGTGAACCTTACACCTTTTTTACTCTCTGATCGAGGTTCTCGTCATTGAAAAATTTTCGTAAACTAAATCACACGTGTATATGTTGACATTTAAGAGATATACAGTCAAGAAAATCAAGGGCAATGGTGATATATATGCAGATTAGACACAAAAAAAAACACTCAATAAATGGCTACAATTTAAGGAATGTGTTTATTGACGACATCAGATTCCTAACTGATGGAGAAAGGTCTGGTGGCAAGAAAAGCTGCTTCTTGGAGGTTTTCAAGCGTTTTCGCTCGACGATTCCATTCTTGGGCGGTTGGTTTGGCCCTAGTTCCTGTAACTCGAATCCTAGCCCGGTATATCCCATTCTAATTTTACACCATTGTGAACCTTACGCCTTTTTTACTCTCTGATCGAGGTTCTCGGCATTGAAAAATGTTCGTAAACTAAATCACACGTGTATATGTTGACATTTAAGAGATATACAGTCAAGAAAATCAAGGGAAATGGTGATATATATGCGGATTAGACACAAAAAAACACTCAACAAATGGCTACAATTTAAGGAATGTGTTTAGTGACGGCATCAGATTCCTAATTGATGGAGAAATGTCTAGTGGCAAGAAAAGCTACTTCTACGAGGTTGTCAAGTGTTTTAGCTCGACGATTCCATTCTTGGGTGGTTGGTTTGGCCCTTGTTCCTGTTACTCGAATCCAAACCCGGTATATCCCATTTTAATTTTACAGCATTGTGAACCTTACGCCTTTTTTACTCTTTGATCGTGGTTCTCGGCATTGAAAATTCTTCGTAAACTAAATCACACGTGTATATGTTGACATTTAAGAGATATACAGTCAAGAAAATTAAGGGCAATGGTGATATATATGTGGATTAGACACCAAAAAAACACTCAACAAATGGCCACAATTTAAGGAATGTGTTTAGTGACGGCATCATATTCCTAATTGATGGAGAAAGGTCTGGTGGCAAGAAAAGCTGCTTCTAGGAGGTTGTCAAGTGTTTTCGCTCGATGATTCCATTCTTGGGTGGTTGGTTTGGCACTTGTTCCTGTAACTAGAATCCAAACCCGATATATCCCATTTTAATTTTACACCTTTGTGAACCTTACTCCTTTTTTACTCTCTGATCGAGGTTCTCGGCATTGAAAAATCTTCGTAAACTAAATCACACGTGTATATGTTGACATTTAAGAGATATATAGTCAAGAAAATCAAGGGCAATGGTGATATATATGCGGATTAGACACCAAAAAAAACAACACTAACAAATGGCTACAATTTACGGAATGTGTTTAGTGATGGCATCAGATTTCTAATTGATGGAGAAAGGTCTGGTGGCAAGAAATGTTGCTTCTAGGAGGTTGTCAAGTGTTTTCGCTCTACGATTCCATTTTTGGGTCGTTGGTTTGGCCTTGTTCCTGTAACTCGAATCCTAGCCCGGTATATCACATTTTAATTTTAAACCATTGTGAACCTTACGCCTTTTTTACTCTCTAATCGTGGTTCTCGGCTTTGAAAAATCTTTGTAAACTAAATCACACATGTATATGTTGACATTTAAGAGATATATAGTCAAAAAAATCAAGGGCAATAGTGATATATATGCCGAATAGACACAAAAGAAAAAACACTCAACAAATGGCTACAATTTAAGGAATGTGTTTAGTGACGACATCAGATTCCTAATTGATGGAGAAAGGTCTGGTGGCAAGAAAAGCTGCTTCTTGGAGGTTTTCAAGCGTTTTCGCTCGACGATTCCATTCTTGGGCGGTTGGTTTGGCCCTAGTTCCTGTAACTCGAATCCTAGACCGGTATATCCCATTCTAATTTAACACCATTGTGCACCTTACGCCTTTTTTTACTCTCTAATCGAGGTTCTCGGCATTGAAAAATCTTCGTAAACTAAATCACACGTGTATATGTTGACATTTAAGAGATATACAGTCAAGAAAATCAAGGGCAATGGTGATATATATGCGGATTAGACACAAAAAAACACTCAACAAATGGCTACAATTTAAGGAATGTGTTTAGTGACAGCATCAGATTCCTAATTGATGGAGAAAGGTCTGGTGGCAAGAAAAGCTACTTCTACGAGGTTGTCAAGTGTTTTAGCTCGACGATTCCATTCTTGGGTGGTTGGTTTGGCCCTTGTTCCTGTTACTCGAATCCAAACCCGGTATATCCCATTTTAATTTTACACCTTTGTGAACCCTACGCCTTTTTTACTCTCTGATCGAGGTTCTCGGCATTGAAAAATCTTCGTAAACTAAAACACACGTGTATATGTTGACATTTAAGAGATATACAGTCAAGAAAATCAAGGGCAATGGTGATATATATGCGGATTAGACTCCAAAAAAAACAACACTCAACAAATGGCTACAATTTACTGAATGTGTTTAGTGACGGCATCAGATTCCTAATTGATAGAGAAAGGTCTGGTGGAAAGAAAAGTTGCTTCTAGGAGGTTATCAAGTGTTTTCGCTCTACGATTCCATTCTTGGGTAGTTGGTTTGGCTCTTGTTCCTGTAACTCGAATCCTAGCTCGGTATATCCCATTTTAATTATAAACCACTGTGAACCTTACGCCTTTTTTACTCTCTGATCGAGGTTCTCGGCATTGAAAAATCTTTTTAAACTAAATCACACGTGTATATGTTGACATTTAAGAGATATATAGTCAAAAAAATCAAGAGCAATGGTGATATATATGCCGATTAGACACAAAAAAAAACACTCAACAAATGGCTACAATTTAAGGAGTGTGTTTAGTGACAGCATCAGATTTCTAATTGATGGAGAAAGGTTTGGTGGAAAGAAAAGCTGTTTCTAGGTGGTTGTCAAGTGTTTTCGGTCGACGATTCCATTCTTAGGTGGTTGGTTTGGACCTTGTTCCTATAACTCGAATTCTAGCCCGGTATATCCCATTTTAATTTTACACCATTGTGAAACTTACCCAATTTTTACTCTCTGATCAAGGTTCTCATCATTGAGAAATCTTCGTAAATTAAATCATACGTGTATATGTTGACTTTTAAGGGATATACGGTCAAGAAAATCATGGGCAATGGTGATATATATGCGGATTAGACACCAAGAAAAACACTCAACAAATGGCTACAATTTAAGGATTGTGTTTAGCGACGATATCAGATTCCTAATTGATGGAGAAAGGTCTGGTGGTAAGAAAAGCTGCTTCTGGGAGGTTGTCAAGTCTTTTCGCTCGACGATTCCACTCTTGGGTGGTTGGTTTGGCCCTTGTTCCTGTAACTCGAATCCTAGCCCGGTATATCCCATTTTAAATTTACACCATTATGAACCTTACGCCTTTTTTACTCTCTGATTGAGGTTCTCGGCATTGAAAAATCTTCGTAAACTAAATGACACGTGTATATGTTGACATTTAAAAGATATACCTTCAAGAAAATGAAGGGTAATGAGGATATATATGCGGATTTGACACAAAAAAAACACTCAACAAATGGTTACAATTTAATTAATGTGTTTAGTGATGGCATCAGATTCCTAATTGATGGAGAAAGGTCTGGTGGCAAGAAAAGTTTCTTCTAGAAGGTTGTCAAGTGTTTTTGCTCGACGATTCCATTCTTGGGTGGTTGGTTTGGCCCTTGTTCTTGTAACTCGAATCGTAGCCCGGTATATCCCATTTGAATTTACACCATTGTGAGCCTTACGCCTTTTTTACTCTCTGATCAAGGTTCTCGGCATTGAAAAATCTTCGTAAACTAAATCACACGTGTATATGTTGACATTTAAGAGATATCCAGTCAAGAAAATTAAGGGCAATGGTGATATATATGCGGAGTAGACACCAAAAAAAAAAACTCAACAAATTGCAACAATTTAAGGAATGTGTTTATTGACGGCATCAGGTTCCTAATTGAAGGAGAAATGTCTCGCAAGAAAAGCTGCTTCTAGGAGGTTGTCAAGTGTTTTCGCTCGACGATTCCATTCTTGGGAGGTTGCTTTGGCCCTTGTTCCTGTAACTCGAATCTTAGGCCGTTATATCCACTTTTAATTTTACACCATTGTGAACCTTACGCCTTTTTTACTCTCTGATCGAGGTTCTCGGCATTGAAAAATCTTCGTAATCTAAATCACACGTGTATATGTTGACATTTAAGATATATACAATCAAGAAAAATCAAGGGAAATGGTGATATATATGCTGATTAGACACAAAAAAAAAAAACTCAACAAATGGCTACATTTTAAGGAATGTTTTTAGTGAGGGCATCAGATTCCTAATTGATGGAGAAAGGTCTGGTGGCTAGAAAAGCTGCTTCTAGGAGGTTGTCAAGTGTTTTCGGTCAACGATTGTATTCTTGGGTGGTTGGTTTGGCCCTTGTTCCTGTAACTCGAATTCTAGCCCGGTATATCCCATTTGAATTTTACACCATTGTGAACCTTACGCCTTTTTACTCTCTAATCGAAGTTCTCGGCATTGAAAAATCTTCGTAAACTAAATCACACGTGTATATGTTGACATTTAAGAGATATACAGTCAAGAAAATCAAAGGCAATGGTGATATATATGCGGATTAGACACCAAAAAAAATCACTCAACAAATGGCTACAATTTAAGGAATGTGTTTAGTGACGACATCAGATTCCTAATTGATGGAGAAAGGTCTGGTGGCAAGAAAAGCTGCTTCTAGGAGGTTGTAAAGTGTTTTCGCTCGACGTTTCCATTCTTGGGTGGTTGGTTTGGCCCTTGTTCCTGTAACTAGAATCCAAACCCGGTATATCCCATTTTAATTTTACACCATTGTGAACCTTACGCCGTTTTTACTCTCTGATCGAGGTTCTCGGCATTGAAAAATCTTCGTAAACTAAATCACACGTGTATATGTTGACATTTAAGAGATATACAGTCAAGAAAATCAAGGGCAATGGTGATATACATGCGGATTAGACACAAAAAAAAACAACACTAACAAATGGCTATAATTTACGGAATGTGTTTAGTGACGGCATCAGATTCCTAATTGATGGAGAAATGTCTGGTGGCAAGAAAAGTTGCTTCTTGGAGGTTGTCAAGTGTTTTCGCTCTACGATTCCATTCTTGGGTGGTTGGTTTGGCCCTTGTTCCTGTAACTCGAATCCTAGCCCGGTATATCCCATTTTAATTTTAAACCATTGTGAACCTTACGCCTTTTTTACTCTCTGATCGATGTTCTCGGCATTGAAAAATCTTTGTAAACTAAATCACACATGTATATGTTGACATTTAAGAGATATAAAGTCAAAAAAATCAAGGGTAATGGTGATATATATGCCGATTAGACACAAAAAAAAAACACTCAACAAATGGCTACAATTTAAGGAGTGTGTTTAGTGACGGCATCAGATTTCTAATTGATTGAGAAAGGTCTGGTGGCAAGAAAAGTTGTTTCTAGGAGGTTGTCAAGTGTTTTCGGTCGACGATTCCATTCTTAGGTGGTTGGTTTGGCCCTTGTTCCTATAACTCGAATACTAGCCCGGTATATCCCATTTTAATTTTACACCATTGTGAACCTAACGCCTTTTTTACTCTCTAATCGAGGTTCTCGGCATTGAAAAATCTTCGTAAACTAAATCACACGTGTATATATTGACATTTAAGAGATATACAGTCAAGAAAATCAAGGGCAATGGTGATATATATGCGGATAAGACACAAAAAAAACACTCAACAAAAGGCTACAATTTAAGGAATGTGTTTAGTGACGCCATCAGATTCCTAATTGATGGAGAAAGGTCTGGTGGCAAGAAAAGCTGCTTCTAGGAGGTTGTCAAGTGTTTATCTCGACGATTCCATTCTTGGGTGGTTGGTTTGGCCCTTGTTCCAAACCCGGTATATCCCATTTTAATATTACACAATTGTTAACCTTACGCCTTTTTTACTCTCTGATCGAGATTCTCAGCGTTGAAAATCTTCGTAAACTAAAACACACTTGTATATGTTGACATATAAGAGATATACAGTCAAGAAAATCAAGGGCAATGGTGATATGTATGCGGATTAGACTCAAAAAAAAAAAACAACAATCAACAAATGGCTACAATTTACTGAATGTGTTTAGTGACGACATCAGATTCCTAATTGATGGAGAAATGTCTGGTGGCAAGAAAAGTTGCTTCTGGGAGGTTATCAAGTGTTTTCGCTTTACGATTCCATTCTTGGGTGGTTGGTTTGGCTCTTGTTCCTGTAACTCGAATCCTAGCCCGGTATATCCCATTATAATTTTAAACCATTGTGATCCTTGCGCCTTTTTTACTCTCTGATCGAGGTTCTCGGCATTGAAAAATCTTTGTAAACTAAAACCAACGTGTATATGTTGACATTTAAGAGATATATAGTCAAAAACATCAAGAGCAATGGTGATATATATGCGGATTAGACACAAAAAAAAAACACTCAACAAATGGCTACAATTTAAGGAGTGTGTTTAGTAACAGCATCAAATTTCTAATTGATGGAGAAAGGTCTGGTGGCAAGAAAAGCTGTTTCTAGGAGGTTGTCAAGTGTTTTCGGTCGACGATTCCATTCTTAGGTGGTTGGTTTGGCCCTTGTTCCTATAACTCGAATTCTAGCCCGGTATATCCCATTTTAATTTTACACCATTGTGAAACTTACGCCTTTTTTACTCTCTGATCAAGGTTCTCATCATTGAAAAATATTCGTAAACTAAATCACACGTGTATATGTTGACATTTAAGAGATATACAGTCAAGAAAATCAAGGGCAATGGTGATATATATGCGGATTAGACACAAAAAAAACACTCAACAAATGGCTACAATTTAAGGATTGTGTTTAGCGATGACATCAGATTCCTAATTGATGGAGATAGGTCTGGTGGCAAGAAAATCTGCTTCTAGGAGGTTGTCAAGTGTTTTCGCTCGACGAATCCATTCTTGGGTGGTTGGTTTGGCCCTTGTTCCTGTAACTAGAATCCAAACCCGGTATATCCCATTTTAATTTTACACCATTGTTAACCTAACGCCTTTTTTACTCTCTAATCGAGGTTTTCGGCATTGAAAAATCTTCGTAAACTAAAACACACGTGTATATGTTCACATATAAGAGATATACAGTCAAGAAAATCAAGGGCAATGGTGATATATATGCGGATTAGACTCCAAAAAAATTAACACTCAACAAATGGCTACAATTTACTGAATGTGTTTAGTGACGACATCAGATTCCTAATTAATGGAGAAAGGTCTGGTGGCAAGAAAAGTTGCTTCTAGGAGGTTATCAAGTGTTTTCGCTCAACGATTCCATTCTTGGGTGGTTGGTTTGGCCCTTGTTCCTGTAACTCGAATCCAAACCCGGTATATCCCATTTTAATATTACACCAATGTGAACCTTACGCCTTTTTAACTCTCTGATCGAGGTTCTTGGCATTGAAAAATCTTCGTAAACTAAAACCCACGTGTATATGTTGACATATAAGAGATATATAGTCAAGAAAATCAAGGGCAATGGTGATATATATGCGGATTAGACTCCAAAAAAAACAACACTCAACAAATGGTTACAATTTACTGAATGTGTTTAGTAACGGCATCAGATTTCTAATTGATGGAGAAAGGTCTGGTGGCAAGAAAAGTTGTTTCTAGGAGGTTGTCAAGTGTTTTCGGTCGATGATTCCATTCTTAGGTGGTTGGTTTGGCCCTTGTTCCTATAACTCGAATTCTAGCCCAGTATATCCCATTTTAATTTTACACCATTGTGAAACTTACGCCTTTTTTACACTCTGATCATGGTTCTCATCATTGAAAAATCTTCGTAAACTAAATCACACGTGTATATGTTGACATTTAAGAGATATACAGTCAAGAAAATCAAGGGCAGTGGTGATATATATGCGGATTAGACACCAAGAAAAACACTCAACAAATGGCTACAATTTAAGGATTGTGTTTAGCGACGACATCAGATTCCTAATTGATGGAGAAAGGTCTGGTGGCAAGAAAAACTGCTTCTAGGAGGTTGTCAAGTGTTTTCGCTCGACGATTCCACTCTTGGGTGGTTGGTTTGGCCCTTGTTCCTGTAACTCGAATCCTAGCCCGGTATATTCCATTTTAAATTTACACCATTGTGAACCTTACGCCTTTTTTACTCTCTGATTGAGGTTCTCGGCATTGAAAAATCTTTGTAAACTAAATGACAAGTGTATATGTTGACATTTAAGAGATATACAGTCATGAAAATTAAGGGCAATGGTTATATATATGCGGATTAGATACCAAAAAAAAAACACTCATCAAATGGCAGTAATTTAAGGAATGTGTTAAGTGACGGAATCAGATTCCTAACTGATGGAGAAAGGTTTGGTGGCAAGAAAAGCTGCTTCTAGGAGGTTGTCAAGTGTTTTCGCTTGACGATTCCATTCTTGGGTGGTTGGTTTGGCTCTTGTTCCTGTAACTGGAATCCTAGCTCGGAATATCCCATTTTAATTTTACACCATTGTGAACCTTACGCCTTTTTTTACTCTCTGATCGAGGTTATCGGCATTGAAAAATCTTTGTAAACTAAATCACACGTGTATATGTTGACATTTAAGAGATATACCATCAAGAAAATCAAGGGCAATGGGGATATATATGCGGATTTAACACAAAAAAACACTCAACAAATGGTTACAATTTAAGGAATGTGTTTAGTGACGGCATCGAATTCCTAATTGATGGAGAAAGGTCTGGTGGCAAGAAAAGTTTCTTCTAGAAGGTTGTCAAGTGTTTTTGCTCGATGATTCCATTCTTGGGTGGTTGGTTTGGCCCTTGTTCTTGTAACTCGAATCCTAGCCCGGTATATCCCATTTTAATTTTAAACCATTGTGAACCTTACGGCTTTTTTACTCTCCGATCGAGGTTCTCAGCATTGAAAAATCTTCGTAAACTAAATCACACGTGTATATGTTGACATTTAAGATATATACAGTCAAGAAAATCAAGGGCAATGGTGATATATATGCCGATTAGACACCAAAAAAAACACTCAACAAATGGCTACAATTTAAGGAGTGTGTTTAGTGACGGCATCAGATTTCTAATTGATGGAGAAAGCTCTGGTGGTAAGAAAAGCTGTTTCTAGGAGGTTGTCAAGTGTTTTCGGTCGACGATTCCATTCTTAGGTGGGTGGTTTGGCCCTTGTTCCTATAACTCGAATACTAGCCCGATATATCCCATTTTAATTTTACACCATTGTGAAACTTACGCCTTTTTTACTCTCTGATCGAAGTTCGCGTCATTGAAAATCTTCGTAAACTAAATCACACGTGTATATGTTGACATTTAAGAGATATACATTCAAGAAAATCAAGGACAATGGTGATATATATGCGGATTAGGCACAAAAAAAAAATAACACTCAACAAATGGTTACAATTTAAGGAATGTGTTTAGTGACGGCATCGGATTCCTAATTGATGGAGAAAGGTCTGGTGGCAAGAAAAGTTTCTTCTAGAAGGTTGTCAAGTGTTTTTGCTCGATGATTCCATTCTTGGGTGGTTGGTTTGGCCTTTGTTCTTGTAACTCGAATCATAGCCCGGTATATCCCATTTTAATTTTAAACCATTGTGAACCTTACGGGTTTTTTACTCTCCGATAGAGGTTCTCAGCATTGAAAAATCTTCATAAACTAAATCACACGTGTATATGTTGACATTTAAGATATATACAGTCAGGAAAATCAAGGGCAATGGTGATATATATGCCGATTAGACACCAAAAAAAACACTCAACAAATGGCTACATTTTAAGGAATGTGTTTAGTGACGGCATCAGATTCCTAATTGATAGAGAAAGGTCTGGAGGCAAGAAAAGCTGCTTCTAGGGGGTTGTCAAGTGTTTTCGGTCAACAATTCCATTCTTGGGTGGTTGGTTTGGCCCTTGTTCCTGTAACTCGAATCCTAGCCCTGTATATCCCATTTGAATTTTACACCATTGTGAACCTTACGCCTTTTTTACTCTCTAATCGAGGTTCTCGGCATTGAAAAATCTTTGTAAACTAAATCACACGTGTATATGTTGACATTTAAGAGATATACAGTCAAGAAAATCAAGGGCAATGGTGATATATATGCCGATTAGACACCAAAAAAAACACTCAACAAATGGCTACATTTTAAGGAATGTGTTTAGTGATGACATCAGATTACTAATTAATGGAGAAAGGTCTGGTGGCAAGAAAAGCTGCTTCTAGGAGGTTGTCAAGTGTTTTAGCTCGACGATTCCATTCTTGGGTGGTTGGTTTGGCCCTTGTTCCTGTAACTTGAATCCTAGCCCGGTATATTCCATTTTAATTCTACACCATTGTGAACCTTACGCCTTTTTTACTCTCTAATCGAGGTTCTCGGCATTGAAAAATCTTGGTAAACTAAATCACACGTGTATATGTTGACATTTAAGAGATATACAGTCAAGAAAATAAAGGGCAATGGTGATATATATGCGGATTAGACACAAAAAAAACACTCAACAAATGGCTACAATTTAAGGATTGTGTTTAGCGAAGACATCAGATTCCTAATTGATGGAGAAAGGTCTGGTGGCAAGAAAAGCTGCTTCTAGGAGGTTGTCAAGTGTTTTCACTCTACGATTCCATTCTTGGGTGGTTGGTTTGGCCTTTGTTCCTGTAACTCGAATCCTAGCCCGGTATAACCCATTTTAATTTTAAACCATTGTGAACCTTACGCCTTTTTTATTCTCTGATCGAGGTTCTCGGCATTGAAAAATCTTTGTAAACTAAATCACACATGTATATGTTGACATTTAAGAGATATAAAGTCAAAAAAATCAAGGGCAATGGTGATATATATGCCGATTAGACACCAAAAAAAACACTCAACAAATGGCTACAATTTAAGGAGTGTGTTTAGTGACGGCATCAGATTTCTAATTGATGGAGAAAGCTCTGGTGGCAAGAAAAGCTGTTTCTAGGAGGTTGTCAAGTGTTTTAAGTCGACGATTCCATTCTTAGGTGGTTGGTTTGGCCCTTGTTCCTATAACTCGAATACTAGCCCGGTATATCCCATTTTAATTTTACACCATTGTGAAACTTACGCCTTTTTTACTCTCTGATCGAAGTTCGCGTCATTGAAACATCTTCGTAAACTAAATCACACGTGTATTTGTTGACATTTAAGAGATATACATTCAAGAAAATCAAGGACAATGGTGATATATATGCGGATTAGGCACAAAAAAAAAAACACTCAACAAATGGTAACAATTTAAGGAATGTGTTTAGTGACGGCATCGGATTCCTAATTGATGGAGAAACGTCTGGTGGAAAGAAAAGTTTCTTCTAGAAGGTTGTCAAGTGTTTTTGCTCGATGATTCCATTCTTGGGTGGTTGGTTTGGCCTTTGTTCTTGTAACTCGAATCCTAGCCCGGTATATCCCATTTTAATTTTAAACCATTGTGAACCTTACGGCTTTTTTACTCTCCGATCGAGGTTCTCAGCATTGAAAAATCTTCATAAACTAAATCACACGTGTATATGTTGACATTTAAGATATATACAGTCAAGAAAATCAAGGGCAATGGTGATATATATGCCGATTAGACACCAAAAAAAAAAACACTCAACAAATGGCTACATTTTAAGGAATGTGTTTAGTGACGATATCAGATTCCTAATTGATGGAGAAAGGTCTGGAGGCAAGAAAAGCTGCTTCTAGGGGGTTGTCAAGTGTTTTCGGTCGACAATTCCATTCTTGGGTGGTTGGTTTGGCCCTTGTTCCTGTAACTCGAATCCTAGCCCGGTATATCCCATTTGAATTTTACACCATTGTGAACCTTACGCCTTTTTTACTCTCTAATCGATGTTCTCGGTATTGAAAAATCTTCGTAAACTAAATCACACGTGTATATGTTGACATTTAAGAGATATATAGTCAAGAAAATCAAAGGCAATGGTGATATATATGCGGATTAGACACCAAAAAAAATCACTCAACAAATGGCTACAATTTAAGGAATGTGTTTAGTGACGATATCAGATTCCTAATTGATGGAGAAAGGTCTGGTGGCAAGAAAAGCTGCTTCAAGGAGGTTGTCAAGTGTTTTCGCTCGACGATTCCATTCTTGGGTGGTTGGTTTGGCCATTGCTCCTGTAACTAGACTCCAAACCCGGTATATCCCATTTTAATTTTACACCATAGTGAACCTTACGCCTTTTTTACTCTCTGATCGAGGTTCTCGGCATTGAAAAATCTTCGTAAACTAAATCACACGTGTATATGTTGACATTTAAGAGATATACAGTCAAGAAAATCAAGCGCAACGGTGATATATATGCGGATTAGACACAAAAAAAAACAACACTAGCAAATGGCTACAATTTACGGAATGTGTTTAGTGACGGCATCAGATTCCTAATTGATAAAGAAATGTCTGGTGGCAAGAAAAGTTGCTTCTAGGTGGTTGTCAAGTGTTTTCACTCTACGATTCCATTCTTGGGTGGTTGGTTTGGCCATTGTGCCTGTAACTCGAATCCTAGCCCGGTATAACCCATTTTAATTTTAAACCATTGTGAACCTTACACCTTTTTTACTCTCTGATCGAGGTTCTCGGCATTGAAAAATCTTTGTAAACTAAATCACACATGTATATGTTGACATTTAAGAGATATAAAGTCAAAAAAATCAAGGGCAATGGTGATATATATGCCGATTAGACACAAAAAAAAAACACTCAACAAATGGCTACAATTTAAGGAGTGTGTTTAGTGACGGCATCAGATTTCTAATTGATGGAGAAAGCTCTGGTGGCAAGAAAAGCTGTTTCTAGGAGGTTGTCAAGTGTTTTCGGTCGACGATTCCATTCTTAGGTGGTTGGTTTGGCTCTTGTTCCTGTAACTGGAATCCTAGCTCGGAATATCCCATTTTAATTTTACACCATTGTGAACCTTACGCCTTTTTTTACTCTCTGATCGAGGTTCTCGGCATTGAAAAATCTTTGTAAACTAAATCACACGTGTATATGTTGACATTTAAGAGATATACCTTCAAGAAAATCAAGGGCAATGGGCATATATATGCGGATTTAACACAAAAAAAAAACACTCAACAAATGGTTACAATTTAAGGAATGTGTTTAGTGACGGCATCAGATTCCTAATTGATGGAGAAAGGTCTGGTGGCAAGAAAAGTTTCTTCTAGAAGGTTGTCAAGTGTTTTTGCTCGAGGATTCCATTCTTGGGTGGTTGGTTTGGCCCTTGTTCTTGTAACTCGAATCCTAGCCCGGTATATCCCATTTTAATTTTAAACCATTGTGAACCTTACGGCTTTTTTACTCTCCGATCGAGGTTCTCAGCATTGAAAAATCTTCGTAAACTAAATCACACGTGTATATGTTGACATTTAAGATATATACAGTCAAGAGAATCAAGGGCAATGGTGATATATATGCCGATTAGACACAAAAAAAAACACTCAACAAATGCCTACATTTTAAGGAATGTGTTTAGTGACGGCATCAGATTCCTAATTGATGGAGAAAGGTCTGGAGGCAAGAAAAGCTGCTTCTTGGGGGTTGTCAAGTGTTTTCGGTCGACAATTCCATTCTTGGGTGGTTGGTTTGGCCCTTGTTCTTGTAACTCGAATCCTAGCCCGGTATATCCCATTTGAATTTTACACCATTGTGAACCTTACGCCTTTTTTACTCTCTAATCGAGGTTCTTGGCATTGAAAAATCTTCGTAAACTAAATCACACGTGTATATGTTGACATTTAAGAGATGTATAGTCAAGAAAATCAAAGGCAATGGTGATATATATGCGGATTAGACACCAAAAAAAATCACTCAACAAATGGCTACAATTTAAGGAATGTGTTTAGTGACGATATCAGATTCCTAATTGATGGAGAAAGGTCTGGTGGCAAGAAAAGCTGCTTCAAGGAGGTTGTCAAGTGTTTTCGCTCGACGATTCCATTCTTGGGTGGTTGGTTTGGCCATTGTTCCTGTAACTAGAATCCAAACCCGGTATATCCCATTTTAATTTTACACCATAGTGAACCTTACGCCTTTTTTACTCTCTGATCGAGGTTCTCGGCATTGAAAAATCTTCGTAAACTAAATCACACGTGTATATGTTGACATTTAAGAGATATACAGTCAAGAAAATCAAGCGCAATGGTGATATATATGCGGATTAGACACAAAAAAAAAACAACACTAACAAATGGCTACAATTTACGGAATGTGTTTAGTGACGGCATCAGATTCCTAATTGATTAAGAAATGTCTGGTGGCAAGAAAAGTTGCTTCTAGGTGGTTGTCAAGTGTTTTCACTCTACGATTCCATTCTTGGGTGGTTGGTTTGGCCATTGTTCCTGTAACTCGAATCCTAGCCCGGTATAACCCATTTTAATTTTAAACCATTGTGAACCTTACGCCTTTTTTTACTCTCTGATCGAGGTTCTCGGCATTGAAAAATCTTTGTAAACTAAATCACACGTGTATATGTTGACATTTAAGGGATATACCTTCAAGAAAATCAAGGGAAATGGGCATATATATGCGGATTTAACACAAAAAAAACACTCAACAAATTGTTACAATTTAAGGAATGTGTTTAGTGATGGCATCGGATTCCTAATTGATGGAGAAAGGTCTGGTGGCAAGAAAAGTTTCTTCTAGAAGGTTGTCAAGTGTTTTTGCTCGATGATTCCATTCTTGGGTGGTTGGTTTGGCCCTTGTTCTTGTAACTCGAATCCTAGCCCGGTATATCCATTTTAATTTTAAACCATTGTGAACCTTACGGCTTTTTTACTCTCCGATCGAGGTTCTCAGCATTGAAAAATCTTCGTAAACTAAATCACACGTGTATATGTTGACATTTAAGATATATACAGTCAAGAAAATCAAGGGCAATGGTGATATATATGCCGATTAGACACAAAAAAAAAACACTCAACAAATGGCTACATTTTAAGGAATGTGTTTAGTGACGGCATCAGATTCCTAATTGATGGAGAAAGGTCTGGAGGCAAGAAAAGCTGCTTCTAGGGGGTTGTCAAGTGTTTTCGGTCGACAATTCCATTCTTGGGTGGTTGGTTTGGCCCTTGTTCTTGTAACTCGAATCCTAGCCCGATATATCCCATTTGAATTTTACACCATTGTGAACCTTACGCCTTTTTTACTCTCTAATCGAGGTTCTCGACATTGAAAAATCTTCGTAAACTAAATCACACGTGTATATGTTGACATTTAAGAGATATATAGTCAAGAAAATCAAAGGCAATGGTGATATATATGCGGATTAGACACCAAAAAAAAATCACTCAACAAATGGTTACAATTTAAGAATTGTGTTTAGTGACGATATCAGATTCCTAATTGATGGAGAAAGGTCTGGTGGCAAGAAAAGCTGCTTCAAGGAGGTTGTCAAGTGTTTTCGCTCGACAATTCCCTTCTTGGGTGGTTGGTTTGGCCATTGTTCCTGTAACTAGAATCCAAACCCGGTATATCCCATTTTAATTTTACACCATGGTGAACCTTACGCCTTTTTTACTCTTTGATCGAGGTTCTCGGCATTGAAAAATCTTCGTAAACTAAATCACACGTGTATATGTTGACATTTAAGAGATATACAGTCAAGAAAATCAAGCGCAATGGTGATATATATGCGGATTAGACACAAAAAAAACATCACTAACAAATGGCTACAATTTTCGGAATGTGTTTAGTGACGGCATCAGATTCCTAATTGATAAAGAAATGTTTGGTGGCAAGAAAAGTTGCTTTTAGGTGGTTGTCAAGTGTTTTCACTCTACGATTCCATTCTTGGGTGGTTGGTTTGGCCTTTGTTCCTGTAACTCGAATTCTAGCCCGGTATAACCCATTTTAATTTTAAACCATTGTGAACCTTACGCCTTTTTTACTCTCTGATCGAGGTTCTCGGCATTGAAAAATCTTGGTAAACTAAATCACACATGTATATGTTGACATTTAAGAGATATACATTCAAGAAAATCAAGGACAATGGTGATATATATGCGGATTAGACACAAAAAAAAAACACTCAACAAATGGCTACAATTTAAGGAATGTGTTTAGTGACGACATCAGATTTCTAATTAATGGAGAAAGGTCTGGTGGCAAGAAAAGCTGCTTCTAGGAGGTTGTCAATTGTTTTAGCCCGACGATTCCATTCTTGGGTGGTTGGTTTAGCCCTTGTTCCTGTAACTCGAATCCTAGCCCGGTATATTCCATTTTAATTTTACACCATTGTGAACCTTACGCCTTTTTTACTCTCTAATCGAGGTTCTCGGCATTGAAAAATCTTGGTAAACTAAATCACACGTGTATATGTTGACATTTAAGAGATATACAGTCAAGAAAATCAAGGGCAATGGTGATATATATGCGGATTAGACACAAAAAAAAAACACTCAACAAATGGCTACAATTTAAGGATTGTGTTTAGCGAAGACATCAGATTCCTAATTGATGGAGAAAGCTCTGGTGGCAAGAAAAGCTGCTTCTAGGAGGTTGTCAAGTGTTTTCGCTCGACGATTCCATTCTTGGGTGGTTGGTTTGGCCCTTGTTTCTGTAACTCGAATCCTAGCCCGGTATATCCCATTTTAATTTTACACCATTGTGAACCTTACGGCTTTTTTACTCTCTAATCGAGGTTCTCGGCATTGAAAAATCTTCGTAAACTAAATCACACGTGTATATGTTGACATTTAAGAGATATACAGTCAAGAAAATCAAGGGCAATGGTGATATATATGCGGATTAGACACAAAAAAAAAACACTCAACAAATGGCTACAATTTAAGGAATGTGTTTAGTGATCGCATCAGATTCCTAATTGATGGAGACCTAGCAAGAAAAGCTGATTCTAGGAGGTTTTCAAGCGTTTTCGCTCGACGATTCCATTCTTGGGCGGTTGGTTTGGCCCTAGTTCCTGTAACTCGAATCCTAGCCCGGTATATCCCATTTTAATTTTACACCATTGTGAACCTTACGCCTTTTTTACTCTCTAATCGAGGTTCTCGGC
>JARYGA010010706.1:0-46785 GCA_030545235.1 Helianthus tuberosus
AATTATCATATCTTAAACGTTCTTAAAGGGATGTATGGCCAAGGCTATCATGGGTTTCCACTTGCTTCAACGGTCATTGCAAAAGTTTGTGAAATCTTTGGAGTATTGTGTTTATTGGGTACTGTATATTGTATTTCTGTACATTCTGATTCTTGCAAAATGTACCGAAAAATAAGATTGCAGACCCTGTGGTGACTAAAAAACACTATTCTTACAGAAGTAAAGACGCGTGCGTGAATAATAATAATAATAAATTATATGGTATTCTCTACCCTATTTCTATAACAAAATTTGATGCTATTATAACACCGATCTGGTTCTCAATAAAACCCTAGGATCATAACGCTAAACGAAATACCGCTAAACCAAATCTACCACCATATTTTAAAAACAAATCTACAATATTATTTATATTTATAATTGTATTTGAGATTAAATCATTTACCAACAAAACAATTACCCAAGCAAACAATAAAACCAATTGAATTAAGAAGAGTGCGTTTAATAAGAAAGATATGTTTATATATAAAAAGTTGAATATAATTTTAGTGCATTAAATAACAAAGATATCATTTTATACTGTGACGACTATAAATATATTTGATATGCATATATTTTGAACCATACCATCTTATTCTCTACAACAGAGCTATTGAAATGTAATTTTCTACTTAAGATGTTTTATTAACATTCTTTGACATGCAAAACCGTGTGTCATAAAAAAAATGTCATCATTTGTAAAATATGAAGAATTTATGACACACATTTTTGTATATCATAAAAACCGTCATCTTTTCTTAAATTTGAAGAATTTATGACACACAATTTTTCATGTTATGACACACATTTGTTATGTCATAAAAATTGTCATCTTTACTTATGCCAGTTAAATATTTGTTTCCCTCCTTTGCAACCATAAACAAATTTCAATTTTTAAACTTTTCCTCCTACTAAAATTTATTCCCTTGTAATTCCTCCCTAAAATTATCACTTAAAATAAAATACTTTTTGAAATACGTTACATCAGTATGATTTTTTAGTAAAGTAATTATTATATACGGTATATATAAAATTATACCTTTTAGAAAACATTCAACATCGAAATTTATATATATATATATATATGTATATATATATATGTATATATATATATGTATATATATATATATAGGAGAAGGATCCCTTAGGAACCACCCTTTATTGCGAGAACCGCGAGAACCAGTGTGAACACAAACAGTAATACCGAAAAAAATCTAAAAAACACCCAAATTTTTTTTATAAAAATCGCTATATTTCGTTTACAATAAAAAAAAATCAAAAAAAAAAAAATCGAGTCATAGTTATCCATGCACATGTGCATTTGTATCATTTCTTTGACAAATTCCGTAATTCTTTATAAATAATAGTCAATTGCACTTTCATTTACACTAGCACGTGTAATACACTATTTTTTACGTTAACAATATTAGAAATGCACATGTGCATCTATATGTATCAACATGAAATAAGGTGTGTTGGTACACTACTTTCTCTTTCATCTATCATTCCATCCATAATACACAAACATGCACATGTCCATTTTTGTCATTTCTTTGACAAATTCCGTAATTCATTACAACTATTAGACAATTGGACTTTCATTTACAGTACCATGTGTAATACAATACTTTTTACATTACCAATATTAAAAATGCACATGTGCATTTATATGTATCAACATGAAATAAGGTGTTTTGGTACACTACTTTGAATACACTTTCTCTTTCATCTATCATACCATCCATAATACAATACCGTTACCTCCTACCATCCATAATACAATACCATTAACAATATTTTCACTTTATTACATGTATGTAAACACCATTTATACCATCCAATCAACATCTTACATCAAAAATTGACAACTATAACCAAACCATCAACCACTAGATATAACTAACCAAAAAACATGTATATGGGCCTACTTCTCCATTCAAAATCACAAACTTTTTGTACCAAAACACGTTATATCATGGTTATACCTAATGATGCACATGTGCATTTTGAATATTGGTAATGTAAAAAGTAGTGTATTACTAATGGTATTGTAAATTAAAGTGCAATTGTCTATTCCTGATAACGTATTACCAAATTTGTTGAAGTAATGATACATATGCACATGTGCATGGATAACTGTTACTCGAAAAAAAAAGTTTTTTTTATGGTAACGAAATATAGCGATTTTTTAAAAAAAATATTAAAAAAAAATAAAAAAAAATTTGAGTGCTTTTTTTATTTTTTTTAGATTTTATTTTGTGTTCACATTGGTTCTCGCGGTTCTCGCAATAAGGGTGGTTTTCGCATGAAACTTACCCTATATATATATATATATATATATATATAACAATAAATAAACAAAACAACTTGTCATGTCACAATTTAAGTTTAGTTAAAAACGAATCAAGTTTGATAAATACAAAACACAAGTTAAGTTTTGATGAATGAATATTATATTTAGTCCTATATAATTTCTTGAAATATTTATGTATTAAACGTGTTTATTTGCCTATATCATAATAATAAATTGAGTAAACCTTAATTGAGTCTCTATGGTTAACACCCAATGGCACATTGAGTTTCTATCGGGCAAATTTGAACAATCAAGTCCTAGGGGTGAAAACGAGTTGAGCAGCTCGCGAGCTACTCGAGATCGGCTCGAGAAGAAGCTCAAAACTAGTCGAGCCTTATCGAGCATGAGCCTAGCTTGAGACTAAAATAAAGCTCGTTTGTTTATCGAGCCCGAGCTCGAGCCTCGCATATGAAGCTCGTTAGGCTCGTTGAGCCTTAGCAATCCTTAGTGTATATGAGCCGAGTCGAGCCGAGCTTATTTAAACTTGTTTACAAGCCGACCTCGAACCTAAAACTAAGCTTATTTAATAAACGAGCCCGAGCCCGAGCTTCATTTATCGAGCTCGCAAGCATAAAAAGTCAATTATTTATGTTATTTTTATTTAATATATTAATTAATAGATAATAAAGGAGCAGAGCCCGAGTCGAGCTCGAGCTTGAGAAAATACCAACGAGTCGAGCTCGAGCTTTGAAAACAAAGCTCGAATCGAGCCGAGCACTCATAAGTTAATCGAGCTCGAGCTCGATCCTGGTCGAGCTTGGGCTCTACTCAGCTCATTTGCACCCCTAACAAGTATCGTATAACAAAAAAAAGGGTAGTTGCACGGTACCCCTGACCGCGGAAGGGATCTCCCTTCCCAGTTCACCACCCGACAAGGATCCCTGGCGGCAAATACCCATAGCCATCAAAGAGGGGTAAGAAACATGTTTCGAACCCGAGACCTCGAGTGTCCTCGGTCCGGCTTAAAGCGGGTGTCGGTGGCCACCAAAGTGGCACTAATGGGAATTGAACTTGGGTCTCCATTGGAGAACCCAAGTCACTCCACCACTAGGCCACTTGTGGTGGTTAGTATCGTATAACAACGGTTTAGTTTCTTTTGTAGAATGTTGTTGATTACCCTCTTTCGTTTTTTATTAATATATAAGGCTTTATAAAATTTCAAATATGCTATCTATTCAATAAAGTTTATATTCGAACGGGTCACATATATTTGATATTTTTATCGTCACAAGCCAAACAAATACCGACAAGCAACGCCGATATATGTATCGTATTCGTTTTTATGGTTATATCGACGTGGTTGTATAAAATTCGTTACACATAGGGTTGTATCTAAAATCATGTAATTTTTTGGTATCGAAACATATATCGAGTGCTAGCACTAACTAACATGAACTGTTAAAATGGACCATATTGATTCAAATCGACAACCACATAAACTTAATTGTTCAATTTTGTCAAGTAAGGACGCAACGTGCCATTTGGTGTTAACTACATGAACTAAAATTGTAGTTTACTCTAACAAATTTAATATATTTTAAATATTTAGCATTAAACATGTCTATGTTAGTATTTTTCTAGGCATGTAAAGTACATAGAATTAGAGGTGTAAACGAGCCGGGCCGAGCCCGAGCTCGACTGGGCTCGAGCTCGGCTCGTCATGTTTTTATGAAGCTCGAGCCTACTTATTTGAGCTTGAGCTCTGCTCGCAAGTAAAATCCAAAGCTTGAGCTCGGCTCAAGCTATTTTAAAAACAACCTCAGACTAGCTAAAAACTCGGCTCGTGCTCGCTTCAGTATCGCTTAAACGAGCCAAAGCTCGGCTCGAGCTCGGCTGGCCAATGTTATAATCCTTTTTATTATATTATATATAAAATAAGTATATTTTTGTTTGGGCTCGATTAGGCTCGCGAGCTTAAACGAGCTTTTTATTTCAGGCTCGAACTCGGGCTGAATAACTTAACGAGCCCTATTTTAGGCTCGAGCTCAGGCTCGTTAAAGCTTGGCTCATTCGAGTTTTTAATCGAGTCGATAACGAGTAGCTCTCGAGCCTCTAGGCTTGTTTACCACCCTACATAGGATAATCAAGTTTGAAAATAATAGATAAAACTATAGAACAATCAAGTTTGAAAATTATAAATGAAAGTACAATGGTTTTGGGAGCAATTATATATTCAAGTTTAACCATAACGAATAAACACACGGCACACGGATCATAATCTTAGCCATCATATATATAAAGAAATGAATAATCTTGACCGTCCATATTCCTATCTTTAGTTAATATCACACCTCCATCTCAAAATCAAAACCAAAAGCAAGATTTCTAATTTCTTTCACTCAAAACAAAATAAAAACCTTTCTTTCACCCAAACAAAACCAAGTCAAGTCTTCCCTTCGCGATCCACTTATTCGCCAGTAAGTTTCATATGCGTTTGTTGTTTAATTTATGCAATTGGTTAATACCTTCGATCTGATTTTGTTGTTGTGTTTGTTAGATTTCTAACTGAGTATTGAAGATCGAAGAAGAACAAAATGTTAGTGCTCGAGTTCTCCGGTACCGACAGTGCTGGTGTTAATGTTTGAGTACTTCGGGTAGATCTGAACGAAGTCTCACTCGAAGGTTTCTTTTTTGCTATTGCCGCCAACAAACGACTTCGTCCATCACCTCATCAGATGTGGTGATGAAGATACAGAGATCGGGTTAAAGGGTTGTAGATCTGATTCGAGATATTGTAGATCTGCCGTGGTTTTCATTTTCTTTTTCGTTTTGCTCGATTCAGGCCATAAAAACTTGGATTACATGATGTTAGCCAACTGTTGGGGAGCCAACATTAAGAGAAGGCCAGAGTTAAGCGACGACCGGTGACCGGTGTTGGGAGATTTTACCAGTCAGCGACTCCGACGCACCTCAATTTCGCTTGGTCTACAAATAGAGATTGTTCAATTTGATGATCGCGTACCCATGGAGATTGTTCAGTTTGATGATATCTTGTAATGAAATATTGTTAATTTTGTTTGTTAGTATTTTATGAAATATTGTATAATATTTGTTAATATCTTATAAAAAATGTTGTATAAATTTAATTGTTTCGCTATAAATGTAATTTATTTTGTATTACTTATCAAAATTATGTTATAAAGTTGATTATTTTGTTAAATATGTAATTAATTCTGTATTATGAGACATTAATTGTCTTTTAATGTGGAAATTAGTAATTATAAAAAAAATATATAAATTTTATAAAAAAACAGGTAAAATAATTGTCTTTTAATGTGAAAATCAATAATTCTAGATTTAAAAAAATCAGGTAAAAAGCATGACACGCATTTACGTGTGTCATCTTCGTTTATTTCATTTATGACATGGCTTTCCTTGACATGCATTGTGTGTCGTATATGTGTGTCGTAAATGCGTGTCATGAATGGGTGTCATAAACATATGACACACAAAAGCATGTCATATTTATTTTATGACGGGGGCTTCCTTGACGTGTTTTCGCGTGTCATCTATACCCTTTAATGACACACATTGCACGTCATTAAAGGCTTATTTTCTAGTAGTATGTTATGGAAAATTTCATCTTTTATATTTGAGGGCGAAAGGGTATTTATCGGTAAGGATACATAAAAAAATTGGTATATTTTTCTCACAATTGCTACAAATTATATAACACATTGTTTCTTTACTATATTTGGCAAGAATGAAAATTTAGTTTTCGAATTACACACATGATAACTTTAATATATACCCACAAGTTTGTTAGTGATTGTTGTAAAACCAACGGTTGAGAACAAGCTACATTCATAAAGGTACATTTTTTGTGTTTTTCCTAACCACACACACATCACTAAATTTGTTTTATTGATTTAAATTATGCTATTTTAGTAATATAATGTAATAAAATAAATTTTAACTATTAGCATTATGTTTTCTAATTTCATTTAGTAATTTTGAGTTTGATTTGATTGACTATAGTTTTTGGCATTTTGATAAGCTTTGTTGGGAAGATTTTTCTTTTACATAATATAAGAAAGTGTTTAATTGTTTCTAACAACTCTTTATGACTACCGTATTTTGTTAAAATATTTCATCCAATTTGTATATCTGGAATGGTCATACGTAATTTTTTGGTTATCAACATTTGATCTATTAATATTTAATTAACTCTACTTTATTATTAAAGACATGACTAAAACACAAGAAATAAGATGGCTTTTAAGCGTCGTATAAATTAATTTTTAATCTGTTAGTGCATTGTGTCTGTAGCTTCCGTCTATATCGAGTCTATGTATTTTGTCCTGTATGTGTGGTTGTATATTTGTATATGTATGTATTGTGTATCTAGACAAAACAGAGAACAGAACGTTAACTGTCAGAACTCATCCGAACGGATGACATGTGTCATCCGGACGGATGGCCAGCCGATCGGATGACACCAACACCTCCCTGGTTTGCCTATAAATAGTGGAATAGGGTCATTTGTCTAGAACTTTTTGTCTGATTGTCATAGCGAAGCTCTGTCCAGTTTGCATACGGATCTGTTGTACTTTCATATTCTCTTAATGAAATTGGACATGTTAAGCATTGATATCGTTGTTGGTGATTCTCTGACGATGCCGAGGGATTCCGTACCTCGTCATTGATCGATTCTACCACGTTCTTCTACTAGAACCGTTCCTACGTTGCACTCACAAGTGGTATCAGAGCCACAGGAGGTTGGATCGGAGATAGCTACACCGATTTCACAGAGATTTAAGCCGTTTTCAGCAGTTTTCAGTCAAATCTCACCGGAGATTCTGACAATTTCATCATCTTCTTCTATATTTCTTGCTGTTTTACATACTTTCACACCTAAAAGTCAGAAAAACTCAAAATTAACCTAGATTTTACAGACAAAATTGACTAAAATCGATATCAAACTGATCGGAATTTGTAACATTATAATCCTACAAAGTTTCAATCCAAAATTTGGACTAAAACACCTTCAAATTGATCAAAAACCATGAATTGTTCTTCGTGCATGATGACGTCACTCATCCGATCGGATCGCCATCCGATCGGATTGCACTAGATTTGTTCTTATTTCATTGCTGACGTCATACTCATCCGATCGGATCGACATCCGACTGGATAAGTATTGTGGTTTACTGCTTTAAAGGTTCAAGTGTCACATTTTACGAACGACCATCCGATCGGATCGCCATCCGATCGGATTGCCATCCGATCAGATCGCCATTCGACACTTGTGCCATCTGTTACTTGCCATTTGTTTCACTATTCACTTGTGTCATCCGATCGAACTGCCATTCGATCGGACGACCATCCGATCCAAGTGTTCAAGTTTTGAAAATTTTTGAAATTTGTCTAAATGTTTGATTTTTCATGATATCAAAGATGGGAGATGACTTTTTGAACCCATTCGGTGACATTTTCGCGTATAACACATGAGATACATCCACAAACACAAATACCAACACGAACCCGAAGAATTCTTCAAAGGCGATCTCAGATTCGCTCAGTATTGATAATGCCTACGGAACATACAACAAGTCACCAAAGTTGATGGCAATTGAGATTACAATAGATGGGCTAATAGGTTTGATGGATGGTTAAAGGCTTTCGCGTACGATAGCTGGAGGTGCATGAAAAATGGTTTCACGGCTACAAGACATGATCATGAAAACTTGACTAATACCGAACAGGAAATGTTTATAGCTGAATAGAAGTGTATTGCCCTACTTCATCAATCAGTCCGAGATGACATTATATCTCTGATTGACTATGTTAATATAAAAGATTTATGTGGTAAACTGGAAAAGAAATGTATCAGTGGAGAGGAAATTGTGAAAAATAAGAAAAGATTGTTGAAAAAGGAAGTTGATTTATTCACTTGTATGAAAAACGAGAGTGTACGACAGATGATTGAAAGATTTTGACATCTGAAGGCAGAACTAATCAGATATGGGATCACGATAGACAAAGATGAGATGGTTGACAAAATGTTTGAAGCTCTGCCAAATGAGCAAGACTGGCAATATTTTGGTCTGGTGCTGAAAAGTACCAAACCAATGGCAGATATGACAATTGATTGGTTGATTGAGAGACTCGAAAGTCACGAATTGGAGATTAAGAAGATGAATAAAGTGAACAACATGACATATCAATAGAATGTTGATCTCTACTATCGGGGCAATATGATTCCAAAAGTCACTTCTCCAAAAACTGCCTTTACTGCTGAGAGTTCAAACACTGTGAATCAAGAAAAGAAAAACAGTACTTCTTCGCCAAGCAGTGGTTACCATGGAACTGGTTCTTCTTCATCTGCTTCATACAATCAGCAGCCACAAAATGCTCCTAAGAATGTTTTTCAGTGCAACATTGCTGTTAACCTGAACAATGCTCAGAATTTCAATGAAGAAACAGCAAAACATCAAATAGTATTCATTGCTTCTATTCTAGAGTCGTACGAAAGTCTGGTAGCTGGAAGATCGGAAACACCAATCTTACAAAAGAGGACTATGACCAGATAGATCCTGAGGAGATGGAATTGATTGATATCCGTTGGTCCATGGCAAGTGTGATCCATAGAGCAAAATAGTTCATGGAAATCACAGGAAGAAATTCTATTAGAGGTCCTTCGACAAAACTTAGTTTCAACAAATCCAAAGTAACCTGCATCAAGTGTAAGCAGAAGGGGCACTTCAAGCGTGAATGTAGAAACTCTGCAGCAAATGAAACAGCAAATCCTTTTCATGATGATTACTACAAGAAAGCTGTTTATCATCAAATCCGTGAAGAGCCACCCAGAATGAAATAGATTGAGGAGACTCCAAAAGAAAAATCGAGAGCATTGGCAGTCATCCAGGATGATGAAGGTTTTGATTGGAGTGAATTTTTTCCGGATGAAGACGCAGTCAGATTCGCATTTATGGCAACAACTCAACCAGCAACAACAGAGTCAACGTACAACCGTGAAAGGGATATGGCACTACATATGAAGAAAAAGATCTACTAAGCTTGGAAAGAAGCCAAAAAGGCAAAAAGATTGGATCCGGATCGTGAATGTTACTTAGATCCAAAGGGGAACATTCTCGTTGATCCATCATCAGTTGATGTCGAAACTCTCATGAAATCAATTCCGTCAGCTGAAGAACAGATCAAGATCGACGATGCAAAGAGAGCCGAGAAAGAAAGGCTCATTGAGGAGAGACGTCAAGAATACCTGAAGTCCCTAGAGTCAAAGAAGGTGGACGAAGGGATCATTGACACTACAAAGGCAATGACAGCAGAAAATCTGACGAAAATGGCAAACCAAGTTCTGATGGCAAAAGCACTTGAGGTAGATTCCAAGTCTGCTTCTAGTTCTGAGTCATCAGGCAAGGTCAGTAGTAGTGGTTCAGACAATGAATCAGGTAAGACTGATTGGGCTAAAACAGAGAGTGTTTGCAGAAATTGCACGAGAGAGTGCAAAGTCTGCAGGACACACAAGTATCTTGCAAACAAAAGAATACAGGAGTTGGTTGAAAAGGTTGCCATGATTGATAAAGAAGTTTTAAATCGTGATAAACTGGTTAAAGCTTCAAGCGAGAGAATCAAAGAATTAACCGACAAGATTGAAAAAGATAAAAGTGATGTTGCACATTTTCAAAAGGAAAATGAAAAATTAATTCTTGAAAACAGAAAAATTTCTGAAAATTTTGACAAGTTAAAAAGAACAGTAAAAGATTCAGATGAACGAAATGGTAAAACTTACAAAGAAAAAATTCATTTGTCTAGAGTTCTTCAGGCAAAAGAAAAACAAATCAATCAGCAATTGGATGAGATCGTAACTCTCAATCTTCAATTCCAAGAAGCTAAGATTGAAAACGAAAGAATCAATCTAAAGCTGACAAGCTATAACTCTGCTAGCTTTGTTCTTCAACACATTGTTCCCAAACCAATCGGGAAGAACAAAGCTGGTGAAGACATTTACTCAGATGGAACATGGGTGTGTTATCATCAAGTTCCACCACCTGTGCCCAATAATTTTTCAAAGAAAAAATATGGGTTGGATAACGATTCTGAAACAAGTGAGAAAACAGATGTTGAAAAACTTTCAGAAACAATTGATGTTACATTCACTTCACAATCTGATGAAGATAGTGTTCAATCTGAGATGGTGAAAAATGTTGTAGAAAATGTGCTAAAATCAGACAGTGATTCCACTGAAGATGAAGAATGTTTTCTAAACAACTACATTCCGAAACCAAAATCCCAAAACAACTCAAGTGATGAACCTACTCTTGTTATGTACAAGATGTGTCGTTCTGATAAGTTTTACTCGGATTCTGAGTTTCCGATTGAGAATGTGAATGTAGACAAACTGAAGAAGGTTTTCAAACTTGTTGAAATCAATGTTTCAGAGGTAAATGGATTAACAAGTTCCAAGAGGTTGTTAAACTTTGAACGTGACAAATCTTACTACAAAAAACCTGTCATGCCACCACGTTTTAACAAAAACAATCAAAACAAATGGTTGGGTGGATATCAGGGTGGTAAGAGTTACCCAAAAAGGAACTTTCAGAAACAAAAGTTTGAAAAGAAAGTGTTTGTGAAGATCTCAAGCTCAATTTCCGAACAAGAATCAGAAATCTTTTCAAAAACAAATGAGGAATTCTTTGCTAAGAAGGTCTCACAGCCTCAGATTAAAGGTAAAAGTCGGGAAGTTGACACCCGCACTTGCTTCAAATGCAACCAAGTTGGTCACATTGCACGAAAGTGTACTAACTCAAAACCTAAGTCTGTGGTTGTTAAGAATCTAAGAAAGAAAAATGATGTCAAAGGAAAGGCTCAAATGTTTGTTGAGAAGAAGACTTTGAAATTTGAAAACATTAAAGTCAAAACTGAACCCGTAAAACAGTCGGTAAAGAAAACTGATCAATTTTACAAAAGGGTTGCTTCTCCACAACAAACATGGAAGCCTAAATCTCAAACAGTGACATCAAGTGATGCAAAACCAAAGGTTTCTGACACTATTGCAAAACAATCATCTTTAACAAAACCAGTTGAAATGAATGTACCTTTGGATTTTCTCGAAAAACTTGAGAAACAAACTCCGACCCCATCGGGCAAGAAGTATGTTCCAAAGAAAGATCAACCATCTGGTCAACCTCTAAAAGAAGAATTCTTTTTATATAAAGAGGTTGAGGTTGGATCCGAGGAGAGTCTAAAAATGAACGACAAAAACTTCCCACCATTGTACACTGCAACAACCCACAATAACATCAAGCTACCCGAGTCAAAGGAGGCTTGGGTTGCTTCAACTTCTAACTAAGTGTTTGTGAAATGTGCAGGAGCTCCCGAGATCTATCTCGAAGTGGATTATGGATAGTGGAGCGTCCCAGCACATGACAGGGAGAAAGACCCTGTTATATGATGTTAGAGGTTTCAAATGTGGTTATGTTGGTTTTGTGGGAAACCAAGGAGGACGTATTATCGGGGATGTCAATTTATCAAACGATGTCGTTACATTTGAAAGAGTCAACTATATAGCAGAGCTGGAAAACAACTTGCTCAGCATTTCTCAGATTTATGACAGGATATATTCAACACATTTCACTAACAAGGAGTGTCTGATTCTGAAGCCGGGGTTTGTCATCCCTGGGGAGTGGATCGTCATGCGAGCACCAAGGGTAAATGATCTGTACGTGTTGGATATGAGCGTTGCTACGACCACCATGGGTCAACCTCAGTGCTTCGTATCAAAGGCTACTGAAAAGGAGTTAGTGATGTGGCATCGAAAGATGGGCCACATTCACCTACGCAAGATGAACTATCTGGTGTATAACGATCTTGTCAAAGGGGTTCATTTGAAGAGTTTTCACCTGGAGAGAGAATGTATAAGCTGTCTTAAGGGAAAGCAACACAAGAAATCCCATCCAAGTAAAAAGGTGAGCTCAGTCTCGAAGCCACTTGAAAGACTTCACATGGATCTCTTTGGTCCTGTGAATGTCAAGAGTATTACTGGTGATCTTTATTGCTTAGTGGTCACTGATGATTATTCGAGATTTTCGTGGGTGATGTTCCTGAAGTTGAAAGATGAAACTTTTGAGTGTTTGCTAAAGTTGTTCTGAAAGATAGAAAATCAGTACCAAACCCGTATTCGCAGACTGAGAAGCGACAATGGTACAGAGTTCAAAAACAACAGAATGGAAGAATTCTGCGACAGACGAGGTATATTGCAAGAGTTCAGCGCACCATATACTCCACAACAGAATGGAGTTGCAGAAAAAAAGAACAGAATGTTGATCGAAATGGCACGAACGATGCTAGCTGATTCAAAGTTACCAATCAATTTTTGGGGAGAAGCTGTATCAGCCGCTTGCTATACGCTCAACAGGGTATTAACGGTGAAGAAGCATAACAAAACGTGCTTTGAATTTATTAACAATCGCAAGCCAAATCTTGAATATCTAGAGCCATTCGGGTCTCCCTGCACAGTTCTTGATCCCGATGGCAAGTTTGGTTCAAAAAGCTTGGAAGGCTACACAATGCCTCCACAGAAGCCTCAATTGTATCATCGAAGCACAACACGTTGAATGTCAAGGCTACACAATGCCTCCACAGAAGCCCGCAGACTCATGGCGATTCAATTATGATGCCCTATGGGATTCATTTGACCTAGAAGAAGAGCCAGAGTACTTTGATGAATTAGATATTTTACGGGATTATGAAGCATCCCAGGGAAGATTTCCAACAAGATATTCTAAACGTCAACATACTTCTAATGATAATGAAGCTGGTCCCAGTAACACTGGTGAGAATGATGATGTTCAGCAAACTCCGACTACTTCAGAATGAGAGCCTGCTCCACAGAATCAGACAACGACAGTTAATGATGATGATTCAGAGTCTGACTCAGTTAGCCCGACCTTTGATCGCGGTGATTCAGAAACAGAGGGGGAGCAAATCCAATCTTCAGACCAGACAGTTCATGTTGATGAACAAGTTGTGAACCAGAATGTCACAAATTTGGAAGGCGAGGTGAACGTTCCCGGTGAAGTTATGCCGAGGACTCTTTTCTATCACCCCGAGGAATTGATTATAGGAGAACTGGAATCAGGAGTTCGCACAAGAAGCCAGATTGACCATGGCCTTACTTTCTTCTATAATAAAATTGCTGCATTACAAACTGAATTCTCACTCAGTTGCATTATTTCGCAGATTAAACCGCGAACGTACAAAGAAGCACCGATGGAAGAATCGTGGGTCAATGCGATGCAGGAGGAGCTGGGTCAATTCGAGAAACTTGGTGTATGGAAACTTGTGGACCTACCTGATGGACACAGAAAGAAAAACACCAAGTGGGTGTTTAAATGCAAGAGAGACGATCGAGGAGTGATAGTCAGAAACAAAGCTCGACTCGTTGTTCAGGTCTTTAGTCAGCAAGAGGGGATAGATTTCACAGAGGTTTACGCTCCGGTTGCTCAACTTGAAGCCATTAGAATTTTCCTTGCTTTCGCTTCATGGAAAGGTTTTAAAGTTTACCAGCTAGATGTCAAGTCGGCGTTCCTTTACGGAAAGGTGAAAGAGGAGGTCTATGTCGGTCAGCCATCAGGCTTTACCGATCCGATACACAAAGACAAGGTCTACCTCCTGGACAAAGCGCTGTATGGTTTGCATCAGGCCCCGAGAGCCTGGTATGAGACACTCTCTTAACACTTGCTTGCCAACAGCTTTATCCGAGGAAAGGTGGATGCCACACACTTCACTAAGGAAGTCATTGGTCATCTGCTGATCGTTCAGATATATGTTGATGACATTATTTTCGGGTCAACAAATGAAGAACTCTGCAAAGATTTCGAACAAGTGATGAAGTAGAAGTTTGAGATGTCGTCAATGGGTGAGATGAAGTTCTTCCTAGGGCTACAAGTCGACCAGATGCCTGAGGGAACTTTCATACATCAAACAAAGTACGTTTACGACGTTCTGGAGAAATTTGGATTTCCGAAACGGCGCCGATGTCCACCCCATTAGCAACGAATCATGGTATAAACCTTGATCTCACCGAAGAGAAGGTCGACGAGATGCTATACTGCTCAATGATTGGTTCGCTGATGTACCTGACAGCATCCAGACCAGATATAATGTACCCGACATGCCTCGCGGCGCGATATCAGTCAAGTCCTAGAGCCTCGCACATGTCTATCGTCAAAAGGATCCTACGCTACCTGAAAGCAACCCCAAGCCTGGGGTTGTGGTATCCCAAAGATGGTGACTTCAAGCTCGAAGGATATTCACACTCAGATTTCGGTTGCTGCAAAGCCAACTCAAAATCAACAACTGTAGGATGCCAATTCTTCGGACCTCACTTGGTCAATTGGCAGTGTAAGAAGCAAACCTCTGTTGCTCTTTCGACATGTGAAGTAGAGTACGTGTCTGCCAGCAGCTGCTGCTCACAGATCCTGTGGATTCAGCAACAGCTGCGCGATTATGGTTTGCAATTTCTTACCTCTCCTATATTTGTTGATAATGAGGCTGCAATCAACATAACAAAAAATCCGGTACATCACGCTAAAACTAAAACATAGAAATTCGTCATCACTTCATCCGAGATTGTTTCGAGAAGAAGTTGATACGAATAGAGAAAATCCACACCGATGAACAAAAGGCAGATTTACATACCAAAGCTTTTGATAAATCACGTTTTCAGTATCTATTAAAATTGAATGGTATGAAGCTTTTGTCGGTGGCGGAGGAGATACTTGGAGTTAATGAGAAAACCATTGCAGAGGATGTTGAAAAGCAGACTGCTTTGGTTTGTTGACTTTTTAGTTGTTTTCGTATTTAGGGGGAGATAGATACATTTTCAGAAAATACAAAAAAAATATAAAAATGGAAAAATCCAAAAACATCAGATATTTTCAAATTCCAAAAATAGTAGAAAACTCAAAAAGAGTTTGTGTAAAAAGAGTAAATGATAGTACATCAGCTAGATAGTTACGGTATGCTAAAGAAATGTAAAGTTTTAAAAGCATTAAACGGTCTCACTGATGATATGCCGATAAGTTTTTACACGTTTAGTAGACTTTTTTCGGGATATAAACATAAAAGCATTTCTTTCTTATTTCGTGGGGAACATCTCTCGGATATATAGGAAACCCCTGAAATCTTGTTTGAAAGATTTTCTATTTCTGACATATTAGGTCTATGTACTTGATGATATCTGGGGTATTATACCAGGACTTCTGATTTTGCGGAAGCAATAGCCTAGTCCTCGTATAATACTCTGCACAACTTTAATCTTTAAAGCCTCACATCAGCATAAAAAATGATAAACATTGCAAAATGCGAATCATGTGTTGTTGAAGAAAAGATCCCCAAACGGGACACACCGAAAGTCGAGCCATCATCTCTTTATCTGAACGGAAGTTCTAACATGAGATCTCATGGCCTCGCACTACCCTTTATAGATATCATCATTGTATGTTCACCTATAAGACTAAATATATAAATATGGATACGAGAGTATATTCTGAGGTGGGACACGCGTATACGTTAAGTACTTAAAACACCTAAATCGTATCCTGAACAAGTTGAAGTTTGTGTGAAAATTTAAAAGGATCAGTATATCGGCAATCTAAGTGAACTATTTAGTACTTAGTGTGAAATTAAGCTCAACGGTACTAGTAACTTGTCGGCAGCTGATATGATCCTCTAGCACGCTCACCAAAAATATGTTTGTAAATATTTTACTTCTTTACTTTTACTGCATTTTATTTCATTTTAGCATAAAAAACCAAAAAGATTTTAGTATGTTTTAGCTTAATTTTTTTTTTAAAAAATCACAAAAAGATTTTATCTTCTGCTTTAGTTTATGACAAACCAAAGTGGAAAGTTGATCTTCAGAACCTCAGAAGTGAAGCAGAGCAGGAAGTTTCTGGGCTGGACAAATGGGATGGGAGCTAATCTTGAAAGTTTGAAAATTTCAAAGTCAAAAACAAGTTCATTAAGTTGACACTTGTACAATTTTTAGAAAAAAATGTTTGAAAAGGTTTGAGAAAAATGTCAGTTGTTACGTTTTGGGTCAACCAAGG
Source organism: Helianthus tuberosus (assembly GCA_030545235.1). Lineage (NCBI taxonomy): Eukaryota > Viridiplantae > Streptophyta > Magnoliopsida > Asterales > Asteraceae > Helianthus > Helianthus tuberosus. The sequence continues at coordinate 16,471 of JARYGA010010706.1, forward strand.
TCATTAACTTGGACTTGGTAGGCAAATCAAGTTCCTAGGGTCATTAACTTGGACCTAGATACTTGAGTGGATATCTAAAACTGACCAAACCAGATAAAATTTGAAAAATATGAAAAATAAAAAATTGAAAAATGGAGTGTGGATCGGATGACAATCCGATCGGATGGCATCAGATGGCCATCCGAGTGATGGTCATGCCTATAAAAGGGAGCCAAGGTCATTCAGTCAAATTTTTCTGATCGAACGACCTTCCGTCCCACTCTCAAACACTCTCAATTGTTCTAGAATCTGATCTCACATTCTTACTTTCCAAGTTACATAGGATTGTTGGCACACTCAACCTTCACTATGGGAAAGGTATGTTTACTAATTTTCACCGTCAAATTTGATGTTTTTGATGCTTAAACATAGTGTCGACGTCTGATGATGTTCAATCTCAGATCTAAGCTTGTGTAGTGTTTGTTGGTTCAAATTGATGATAGATCCATGTTAATCGCCTTAGATCGATAGGTTTACCGTCTCAATTTCATGAATAACATCATAGATTTGAAGATTAAATGATTGAATGTGTTCGGCAGCTGAGGTACTTAAAGTCAGATTAAACCTATTCTAGAATGTTTTGAGAAAATCTGAACATAGGATTTTGTTAGTCGGCAAAAACTCTAAGTGAAAATGTGTTCAATATTGCAAATATGTTAGAAATTTTTGATGCTCATGCTTAGGATTCAAACTGTTGTTCATAAGCCATGGAACGAATGGCAATTCGATCGGATGAAAATCCGATCGGAGGGCCATCCGATCCATGACACCCTTATATGTTTGAAAATTGTTCTAAGTGTTGACTTGTTACACATGATGGTTCATACTTCAACTGTTCATACTTCATTGATTATTGATTGTTTTCAATCGAATGGTAATCCGATCGGATGACCATCCGATCGGAGGGCCATCCGATCTAAAACACTCTCTTACATGCTTAATTGATCTATATACATAACTGGTATGTGGTTTTCAATCGAATGGCAATTCAATAGGATGACCATCCGATCAGAGGGCCATCCGATCCAAAATCACATCATCACATGTTTGTCTGTATTGGGCTTAACTGTTAAACATCTTGGAACGAATGACAATCTGATCGGATGACCATCCGATCCAAATGCACCCAACTTGATTATTCTGATCTTTAGATGATAGACTCATCCTATCGGATGGCCATCCAATCATCAGTACTGTGTAGAGTGAAGTTTCTAGTGTTAGAATTTATTTTTTAATTTTGAAATCTTGTCACTATTCACTTTATGTCTCGAAGTTTGTGTAGATTCTAACATTGATAATTTTTGTAGGCAAGAGCATCTGATTGGCATCCAGCTCACAACATCTACTGTATTTTAGATGAAAATTATGCGAATATGGAACCATTCAAAGATATGGTGACATTTTTAAAAGATAGCAGAATTGCTAAGGCATTGACTGTCACACCCCTAAAATCCACATGCGGAGTATCACCACATGGAGGCGTGACTGACCAGGATCCAGCCACCAATCATATTGAACTAAGCAATTTAGTAAATAGATCCAAACCCAACATAATTGGTGTTTAAAAGAAACCAAACATGTTTAAACAATCAGCGGAAGCATAGTAATGTTTAAATAACCAAAACATAGTTTAAAGTTCACATGTTAAATACGGGACATAACAGTCCATATCCCACAACGACCTTCACCTCGTGCAAGCTCCATAAGCATCTAACGACCTGCAAGACATGTAACAACGAGTCAACAACAAAGTTGAGCGAGTTCACAGTTGGTTATTTAGTTGTAGAAGTTTGTTTTGAAAACCACAAGTTGTTTCGTAAACCACGAGTTAACCAGTTCCTTTATTTCCCAAACCATATCCATAATCAGTGGGAGCTTCCCCATGTGAACCACTAGACCGTTACCATATCGACAACTGACGAACAATAGTTGTGCCTTACGTCAATGTCTATCATCATTGACAGTTTGCCATGATCCATTAGTACACGCCCGTCCGAACGGCACGGTGTGAGGTTTGTCGAACCTAATAGCGCTATTAACTAATGACCCGCTCGCCATCGGCCTCGGTGATTAAGTCGATATAAAATGAGGGACTTAATGATAGAGTTTTGTCTAGTAAGTTTTAAGGTTGTTGTCCTACCCAAGGAGAATATGCATGATTAACTTTGGCATCCTACCCATTGAGGATGGCCGTACATATCCTACCCAAGGAGGATATGTAGGTTCCGTTAAAATTCTTTTACCCATTCCCAACCACCGGGAATCCCATGCCTTGGAAAGTGTGTGAACTCACCTCGGTTTGCTCGGTATGCTAAAATTACTTCAACAAACAATTCAGTCAAAGCCTATAGTATGCATGTATACACAATCAGTTGACATTCACGAAGTTCACGCATAGATACAATCATAGCACATAGCAGCTGTACAAGTCCATGCAATTCATACATCACATAATTGTTTCATGGCAACACATAACTAACCTAGTTATCCCTCAACAGACTTAACTGAGTTTACTTTGCAGTTTACCCACCAGACGAAACTCCTTGTTTCGTCATGACTCCCATTTGACGAAACCCTAAGGTTTCGTCGTATAAACCTTGGCGAAACCCCCAGGTTTTCGTCGTGATTTATGCTGACGAAACTCCCAAGTTTCGTCGCCATCCAGGTTTCGTCAGAATTCACAAGTTACGTCTGACATCAGTTAATTACACAGAAACCCCAATCCTCATTAACAGCCATTTCACACTATCACCGACCAAACAGTTATCATACTGCGTAGTAATCATTGATCATCATATATGTAACTTGTACCCTATGTATAACAGTTTGCTAAACATTCATACGATCTACACATTCATTACATATATACGATTGATAATCATTCAGATCTGTTGGTTCTCTATTATAAAGGATCATCATATGGTTATGATCTAAATAGTATGATCAGATTCTACACTAGCATTCATTAACATGCACCACAAATGATTATATATAAGATTCATAATGTCACACCCCGACCGCGTAAAACAACAAATGGCAGCGGAATCGTCGGGGAGTCTTGTAACAGAATCATTGTTTCAAAACAAACGGAAATTTGAAGTTTCGTTTTATTAAACATTAAATATTTACATCGTCTGGAAATCTAAATAAACAATTTAAACATTGTCTATCATTGTTATTAAGTCTCTAAGGCTTCGTCCAGTCCTATGTGAGCATGCATCCTAGCAATCAACATCATTCAACAACACCTGAAACATATGTGAAAACAAAGTCAACAAAGAAATGATGGCGAGCACATAGGTTTTATAAGAGTATCGGAATCATGGCTCGTTTATATGTTGCTGTACATCATTAGACTACAAGAGTAAAAAACACAAGCCTCGTTTTGAAAAGTGTATTGCAACATAATTAACCAACTCAAATAAAGATGGTTATAGTTTAGCAAATCTTGTAGCCATGATTCTTAACCCCAAAACATTTGTTTTAGTAAACCAATTCGTAAAACATCTCGTTAAAAGCTCGTTAATAAAACTCGTATGGTTTATATTATTTAGAAAACCTCGTTGTGTGACATCGTTTAGAAAATCGTTTTCCCAAGTGAACTAAATAATGACACGAAATATAATATGATAAAAGCACTTATGTATTAGATGTACCAGCGGCGTATCTACCATGTATTTATCATGCTACACCCATCCCATTATCTAATCACCACCCAAAACCAATCGTTTAACCAAATCGTTTAAGTCGTCCCAAAATCGTATTCATTTTAATTTGTGAAACTACTTATGGTTGTCTCGCTAATAACATTCAAACCTTCGTGACTCAACTATCTCGCTTTTCTTATTAATAAACCACCAAAGGGTAAATTAACAATCACAGATTCGGTCGCTAGCCACCTAACCCACACATAACCATGGGTGCAGTCTGATAACGGGATTTGTCAGATCCTATAGTACCATAACCTAATACTGGTCGGTTCGGCCAAAATTAATGAATGTCATTCGTTATGTAACTACAACCAACAAGTTCATTCACATTATCGAAATCGTTATTAGTTTAATATAAACCATTTAAATCGTTTTTGAAACCATCGTTTAAAATATCGAAATCGTTTTGATACATATGAATCACCCCAAAACAATTGAAAATAGTAAAATAGGGGAACTATGTACTCACATTGAATAGAAGGGTATCCTTGATCTAAAGAACTTAGCGAAGCTCAGACAAACCAAGGAAATTCAAGTAGTACATAGTAATCGGATCACTAGTAAATAAATTGACACCTAAATCGGAAGATCGGACAGAATGAGGTCTTGTAAACCAAATGAGTGTTGGATCTCATGTGATATGGTTTAACAAAGCCTACATCCTAAATTGAAACCTAACCTAAGTGATTTCGACCCGTTACGACCCATTAAGGTAGCTTACGCTACTTTAACGCGTCGTTCACGTAAAACGCGTTCTAGACGTCTAACTAGTCCTATGACAAGTATTATATGCCTAAACATGTTTAAATAAGTTGTATAATCAGTTAGGTGACAAATGTTTAGGTTACATATGCTTAAAATCCTATTATGCATGAAAAGGGTATTTTGGTAATTTACCTAAGGCATATAAACTACCTATCATACAACTACTTAAACTAGGTGACCATAAGGTATAACCTCAGAAGGTTATTCTCTATGCAACTATGGTCACTAATCATGCTTGGTCGGATCCTAATGATCGACCAAACGGGTCGAGTTCGAAAGTCTAAGCGGTGGTTTAGACCGCTTGACTTACGACTCTAAACAAGCACTAAACTAAAAGTGACGAGCTAAGCATGTTAAAACACGCTTAACTAAGTTGGAAAATAAGTTTTGATATCAAAACAAAGTGTTTTGATACCAAGAGTAGTTTGGTTGCAAAATACACTTAATTGCGCATTTTGACCGAAACTACTACTCGTCACTACGCCTAGTCAACGTGGTAATCAGTAGGTATAGTCACTAGGGACTATAACCATCGTGATTACGCTCACGTTGCGAAGTTCAAACGAACTTCTCGTTGACCATTGACTGGTCAAAGATGAAAGTCAAACACCGTTTGACTTTTAAGATAAGAAAGCAATAAAAGAATAAAAGAGGACTTACAAAGGGTCCAAATAGATTTGGTTCTAAGTATTCTTAGGTAGGTAGTGAATAATCACAACCACTTAGAGAAATCTCAGACCAAAGGTGAGAAAAAATGAATGAGGGACATGGCCTTATATAGTTTTTCGCAAACCGTTAGGATCATTTCTTGGCAAGGAGGGAATGATCTAGGCCATACAATTGTTAAAGAATGATTGGGGGACTTGTTCTCCACACAAACCAGCCCATAGCATGAAAAACTAGAGATCAAAACCATAAAATTCGAGCTAAATTACCAGATTCGATGTTTCTGAGATGTAACACTGATACGGGCCGCGTAAAGGTAAGGCCAGGCTTACGCGGGCCGCCTGGGCCATCTTTGGCAGAATGACAGTTTTAACCCCTGAACTTGTAAAACTTGCATTTCGGCTCATTTTTGACGCGTTTAAGCCCTGTTAACCTCATTTCAAGGCTCTAAAATGAAGTTAAAGTATTGGGAAATCAAAACATGCTCAAAAATATCTCGGATGTCGGTTCGTTTGGTCGTACAATCACGTTGTTCGGTTAATTACGACGGAAGTCGCAACGAACGCAAAAACGATCCAAATTAAGCGACGAATGGAATTTTATCATACCAAACACTAAAATAAAATATTTTAATGCTTACATAAATTTTTGGATGTCCGGATATATTCAGAACTTAAGATATGCGCGAAAATGCAAACTTACGTCGTTTGACACTTTTAGTCCCTGTAAGATCAAATAAGCATTTTTTCGCACACCGAGCCACTCAAAGCTTATTTCTAAGCTATGTTTAGATTATTTATGGTATGTTTAGCTTATGATCATGTTTCGGACTCTTCGATACCATACGAATCGGTGTAATTTCGCAGTTTGACACAATTAGTCCCTGCGATCGAATAGACTTGTTTTCAACACACCAAACCATCCAAAACTTATTTCTAAGTTATGTGAAGGTTATTTAAGGTATGTTAAGCCTATGTCACTATTCCGGAGTGTTTTTCGCGTTAAACTGACTGCGTTTACGTACCAGTTTGCGTATAACTTTCCAGAAAGCGTTTTAAAGCTTGAAATCGAATCGAATCAAATCGTAAAATCATCAAACACAATTACACACATAATAGCACCGCAACACGTTTTTTTATTGATAATTAACATTGTTTTACATTGTACATCGATTACAGAGCACAGTTGTCACAGTCTCCCATACTTAAGGAAATTTCGTCCCGAAATTTTAACTAGAGGAAACTTGTGAGAACAATTGCGGATATTTCGCCTTCATTTGGTCCTCACGTTCCCAAGTAAATTCTGGGCCACGTTTGGATTCCCAGCGAATCTTGACCAAATGAATTCGTTTGTTCTTCAACTGTTTATATGTACGGTCCACTATCTCCACAGGTTTCTCGACAAAGTGCATCGTTTCATCGATTTGAATCTCGTCGAGAGGAATGTGAAGATCCGCGTCAGCTAAACACTTTCGCAAATTGGACACGTGAAAATTCGGATGAATATTTCCAAGCTCTGGAGGTAGCTCTAGTCGATAGGCAACCTTTCCAACTCTTTCAACAATCTTAAATGGTCCAACATATCGTGGTGCAAGTTTTCCTTTTTTTCCAAATCTCACCACTCCCTTCCAAGGTGACACCTTGAGTAGGACATGGTCTCCAACTTGAAATTCTAAGGGCTTGCGTCGCATATCCGCATAACTCTTTTGATGGCATCTAGCTGTCACAAGATTGTCACAAATTTTCTTGATTTTGTCTGTCGTTTCCAGAATGAGCTCAGGTCCAGTAAGCTGAGCTTCACCGATCTCATTCCAACAGACAGGTGAACGACATTTTCGATCGTAGAGAGCTTCGAATGGTGCCATATTGATGCTAGCATGATAACTATTGTTGTAAGAGAACTCAATCAACGGAAGATGAGAATCCCAATTACCACCAAAGTCAATCACGCATGCTCTAAGCATGTCCTCCAAAGTTTGAATCGTTCTCTCAGATTGTCCATCTGTTTGGGGATGATAAGCAGTGCTTAGATTTAGTTGGGTTCCCATAGCAGATTGCATGGTCTTCCAGAAATGAGATGAAAACCGAGCATCACGATCGGAAATGTTATACAAAGGAACACCATGTCGTGATACAATCTCATCAACATAAATCTTTGCAAGTTTATCAGCAGATAGATCCTCGTGAATCGGAATAAAATGAGCTGACTTCGTTAATCGATCGATAACAACCCAAATAGAATCATGACCCTTAGATGTACGCGGTAATTTAGTGATGAGATCCATCGCAATGTTCTCCCACTTCCAAACCGGTATCTCTGGTTGTACGAGCAAACCAGATGGTCATTGATGTTCAGCCTTGACTTTGAGACAAGTTAGGCATTTCGACACATACAAGGCAACAACTTTCTTCATACCAGGCCACCAGTACTGAGTACGAAGATCCTTGTACATTTTATCAGCACCAAGATGGATAGAATATCGAGACTTATGAGATTCGTCCATCACTAATGCGCAAAGATCATCCTGTTTTGGAATCCACAGACGATCCTTGAAATAGAGTAAACCATTGTCCTTCGCTTCGAGCTTAAGCTCAAGTTGACGTGGTAATTCCTTACCCATCAAATTTTGTTAAATACAAAATTGTTGAGCTTGAAGAACACGAGATTGAAGATCAGATAGAGTTCAAACAGAATGAAGCTTGACTCGCTCTTTTCGACTAAGTGCATCGGCTACGACATTCGCCTTACCAGGATGGTAGCGAATTTCGCAATCGTAGTCATTCAAGAGTTCCACCCAACGTCGTTACCTCATGTTCAGCTCCTTCTAATTAAGAATATGCTGAAGACTTTTGTGGTCTGTGAAAACCACACACTTCGTGCCATAAAGATAGTGTCTCCAGATTTTGAGAGCGAAAACCACAGCTCCCAACTCAAGATCATGAGTCATGTAGTTCTTCTCGTGGACTTTCAATTGTCTAGATGCGTATGCAATAACTTTAACTCGTTGCATAAGAACACAACCGAGGCCTAAGTTGGATGCATCACAGTAGACTACGAAATCGTCGTTTCCATTGGGCAAGGACAAAACAGGAGCATCACATAGCTTCCGTTTCAGCGTTTGGAACGCTTCTTCTTGCTTATATCCCCACTCCAAAGGCTTATTCTTCTGAGTCAAAGCAGTGAGTGGCACTGCGATCTTCGAGAAGTCTGAAATAAAATGACGATAATAACCAGTTAGACCAAGAAAAGAACGAATTTCTATAGGTGTCGTTGGTGTATTCCAATCCTTAATTGTAGCAATCTTGGATGGATCCACATGAATACCCTGCTTGTTGACTATATGACCCAAAAACTGAACTTCTTTAAGCCAAAATTCACACTTGGAGAATTTAGCGAAAAGTTTGTTCCTTCTTTAGGAGTTCCAATGTCAAACGAAGGTGTTGCTCGTGATCGGCTCGAGACTTTGAATAAATGAGAATATCGTCGATGAACACAATGATGAACTTGTCTAAATAGGGTTTACAGACCCTATTCATTAAGTCCATGAAGATAGCTAGAGCATTCGTCAAACCAAAGGCATGACAGTAAACTCGTAGTGCCCATATCTCGTGCGGAAAGCAGTTTTGGGGATATCTTCTTCGAATACACGAAGCTGATGATACCCAGAACGTAGATTGATCTTGGAAAAACAGGTAGCACCTTGCAGCTGATCAAAGAGATCATTGATTCGAGGTAGGGGATATCAATTTTTGATGGTGAGCTTGTTAAGCTCACGATAATCAATACACATTTGAAAAGATCCAACTTTCTTTTTTGTGACAACCCGAATTTCCAAGATCAGTGTCTCTTAGTCATGTGATCCTGTTTTCTTGTTATTCCACTTTCAGGTCCCTTGCGATGATGTATATTGATAAACACTTGTGACTGGGATGTAATTGCTAAATGTATAACGTGTTTGAGTATGTGTACGTGTGTTTGACTGATTAACTGCAAGGAATCGTTAAACGTTTCTAGGTGTCGTTTAGTTAATTTAGGGGACTAACCTATTTGGGCCGCAAGCCCACTCGAAGCGCACACACACAGGTTATCCTAGATTGAACTGTTCGAGCCCAATCAAGGGTTATAAAAAGTGGGCCGGCCTATGTGAGTCCGCACGCCCTACGCCCAATTACCACATGTGTTGGGGGCCGGCTTTTGACTTCAGGATATACACACATATAGTTAGAGTTGGGCCGATTATTTGGGCTAGTAGGAATCACGCTCACATGAGGGATTTACATATGATTTCTTAATAATATCACATAACTCCAAGCAAAACCCTATCTCTCTCAAGTTCACATGAGACATAGCAGACCCCCCCCATCGGAGCTCTTCCATCTTCGAATCAGTATCTCTCATGTGCTTATATTTACCCGGTATGTTAACTTGATATTAGTGATAGTGATGCTTGATTGGTTATTTGCTTGATTATGAAGTGCATGCGAAACAAATCCCGAATTCGTAAATGTTCAATATGATGTATTGTTGGTCTTGTTATTGTATAATAATTTGCTGGTGATGTAATATGAGATGAATAATGTGTGAATTGAATCTGATTATATGATGATGATGATGAATAATTAACAAAACCGTTTTAGTTCTTTTATGAGATTGTTGATTAATTGAAGATTATGTTTGGGTGAAGATTAAACCAAGAATTTTTGTCGGCTTAGTGGATCTTTGGTCCAATCACATAATAGCACTCATTACATGATTAAGTTTCATTAAAATTTATGAAGGGTACATGTGATGTTAGCAGTATTGTGCGGCCCAATGAGAATATTCAAATATAGTTGTTGGCCATGATATTAAGAATCACCAGATTATATTTAATGACACGCGATTTGTTCCTTATCATGTCAATTCATGACACCAAGTGTCAGGCTCATGTGTAACTATATCTAGTATGTCATTATTGGTTGCATGTGAGGATTTGCTACACACATTAACTCTTGTCGGCCATTGCTTACATATTCATTGTGCATTTAGTTGTGAAGTTAATTTTGTTGTTGAATGATTATTGTCTGCCTATTGACGATGTTAATTATGATCGAGGAAACATGACTTGCTTGTGACGAATACCTCACTTAACTATTAAGCACTATCATGAAACATGTATGTGACTAATGAACCTAACTGTTATGTGTGTTATCAATGATTGTTATTTGTTGTGCGATAATCCTTGCTACGATTACACACTATGAACATATGTGAACAACGTGAACGTAAACTGATTCCGTGTACATGAACCTCATAGGCATTGACTGATTATGTGTGAACAAGTAGTTAATCTTACCGAGCAAACCAAGGTGAGTTCACTGCACTTTTCTAAGCATGCGTCCCGGTGGTTTGGGACATCTGGTAAACGTTTCTAAAGGGAATACTGGGTAAACTGTTAATTGGGATGTTGGTTATTGAACACAGAATCGATCATCTACCGTGTTGCCTGTAAGGCAATGGGGTAACTAGTTGATAGCGCTATTAGGTTTGACACCCTCACACCGGGCCGTAAGGACGGGCGTGATCTAGTTACCTGGACATCATTACCAATGCTTGGTTAGGGGCATTGGGGTTGGGCACACTCCCAGGTTATATTGGGCACACTCCCATGGTATATATTGGACACACTTCCAGTATATAAGACTCTCCTACGTTAATAACAATCCCAAAACGAAACGATGAGTTGACTTAACAGATATCTGGTAACTACACACGTTAACAAAACCTTGAACTCACCAGCGTAGTCTGACACACTTGTTTACATGCTTGTAGGTCGTTAGCTGAGGTACACTTGGACTTGCTATCTGAAGTGGCTGGAGTGGGCATGGTCATGACTGGGCATTTTATTTATGATACTTTATGATACACTGTTGGGTTTTAAACTATTTACTTTTGCTTCCGCTGGTTACTTGGTTTTATTTCACTTGCAAACAGTATTTCCTTTATCAACGAGTACTTTATTACTTTATTGAACATGTTTGATATGATTGGTGGCTCTTTGTTGAATAGTCGCACTTCTAATAGGGACATACCCTAGGTGGGAATTTGGGGGTGTGACAGTTTGGTATCAGAGCCACTGGTTATAGTGAACTTGGTTTTAAAACGTTTTCATAAAACCAGACTATAACCGAATTGATCCAAAAATCGACCATGACACTCAGCTTCAGATTGCAAGGTTCGTCTCTCGTATACTCGTTGTACTGAGTAACTAGTTAACACTTACATATGATATTGCATGTGATTGCACATTTAGCACAACAGTATGAATTCACATATTACTTGCATGTATTATATGATTGATAGGGTGGTATTTCCCTAAACATTCGTGACTTACACTTTGTGATGCTCTTTGTTTGCTACTCGAGTTTGAGGAACCATTTGACATGAGTTAGGAGGAGCTGAGATGAGCATGCAAATCACAATATTATTGTGGGTGCACACATAATAATAATGTGGGGTGCATGCGAGTCCCAGTGAGACTTAACAAGTGAAAAAGGGGTTCTGTTCCGTTATTTGGTTGATGTGAAACACAACAGTCTATAAGAGTCATAGCAGTGATTGTCTCCTACTCGAACGTGATCTTCTCATTCCTCTCTGAATCCTTTCGAATCTCGATGTTATTGAGTATCACCCGAACACCCATCTGAATGTCTAGCGAGCTGTGTAGAATACTAGGTGCTTGTACAGACGTCCCTGAGTTGGATGTCACAGCGTCGAATGATTGGTCTATATCTCCCTCACATCTCTCTGTTTGCTGGAACTTAATGTATTGACGTCTTAGATCCCGAAGTGTGAACACCTCTGCAACACTCTCGAAACAAACCGTGTGTTACTCAAGCAACTTGCAGCATCGGTAGACAAAAGGATGAGAGTAGTACTATACCGACTTCAGCATTTGGATTACTCTGATTACCAACAACGAACACCAACAATTTGATGCTAATCGGATCTTTAACCCCAGTCAGCGGCTCATGGGAGCCAACTCCTACGAATAAATCGGGACATGAACGATGACAATTGACCGTGGTGCGAAAATGTGAAACGGCCAGCACAATGATTAGCGTCTTAGGACGTGGCACGGAAATGTGACAAGATGGACCTTGTCGATGAAGAATCGTAGGACTCCGTTTCAGGCAATGACGTTAGAGGTAACAGTCACGGCAACATCATGATACTCGTAATTGTAACTAACGGTATGGAAATGGAGGTGCCAACAACATGGATTGGCCATGGTTAGATCAAGACGACAACAATCAAAGACACGAGGTAATTATTGGAAATCCTCGTAACGATAACAACAACACGGGAAATGATGCTCATGGAAGGGCATTTAGGATTGGCGTGGGCTACGCCAGGATCATAACCACATGGTGGCCTACACGTTTTTGGTAACGAATCACTTCGTCTCTGTTTTACTTAACCCTGATGCTTCTTGAAACCGAACCTGTTGTGGAATCGGCTGACGACAAGACAAACGAAACCTCATATGTTTGTTGGGATGCAAACTCGACCTTGTGGGACAAGCGTCCGACATCGACCTTCCTTCTACTACCCTTGATCACTGCAATACAACAATTAGTGTGGATTGGTTATCCAAAGATCGCGCAGATATACCAGTGAGGAGAAAGTTTGTGTGGAGAACCGGTGTCTGTTCTAAAGCGTCAGAGGGGTGCAAGGGTTAGCGCCATTCCAGCTATGAGGGCCCAGAAGTGTCTACGTAGGGATGACCCCGCTATGTTAGCAACCATTTCTGATGATAAGGCTAAGGAAATAGGATCGAGGATCCACCAATTGTTGTGACCCATCTCAGTGTGCTATTCGAGGAACTTTCAGGTTTACTGCCACAACTGTTAGTCAGAATCCCAGTTGATCTCACGCCAGAGGCAGCACCGATTGCTCGTGCTCCTTATCGTCTTGCACCAGGAGAGTTACAGGAGTTGTCGAATTAGCTCCAGGAGCTGTTGGATAGGGGTTTTATCTGACCTAGCTCTTCACCTTGGGGAGCCCCTGTATTGTTTGTGAAGAAGAAGGATGGGTCCTTCCGCATGTGTATTGATTATCGCGAGCTCAATTAGGTGACGGTCAAGAACTGTTATCCTTTGCCACGAATCCACGACTTGTTTGACCAGCCGCAATGGTCAAGTTTCTATTCTAAGATCGACTTAAGGTCGGGTTATCATCAGGTACGAGTCCGTGAGGAGGATGTTCCCATAACAGCTTTTCGAACGCGGTATGGCCACTACGAGTTTTTGGTTATGCCGTTTGGGATGACTAACGCACCAGCGGTCTTCATGGATCTCATGAACCGCGTGTGCAAGCCGTATCTCGATGGCTTTGTCATTGTTTTCATCGACGACATTTTGATCTACTCCAAGAGCAAGGAGGACCACGAGCGACATCTACGTCTTATTTTGGAGCTCCTAAGGAAGGAGCAGCTGTATGCGAAGTTTTCTAAGTGTGATTTCTGGATTCGAGAAGTACACTTTCTTGGACACATAGTTAACGAGATGGGTATTCATGTAGATCCTGCTAAGATCGATGCTATTCGGAATTGGGCGGCACCAAAGAATCCTTCGGAGGTGCGTCAATTTCTTGGTCTTGCAGGATATTATCGTCGTCTCATTCGGGATTTCTCAAAGATCGCTCAACCTCTCACCTCCTTGACACAGAAGGAAGTTGTTTATTCTTGGGGGCCGAAACAGGAAGATGCATTTCAGCTCTTAAAACAGAAACTATGTAGCGCACCGATTTTGTCTCTACCAGAGGGTACCGAAGACTTCGTAGTTTATTGTGATGCATCGATTCAGGGTCTCGGCTGTGTGTTGATGCAGCGAGACAAGGTGATAGCTTATGCTTCTCGACAGCTGAAGGTACACGAGAAGAACTACACGACACACGACCTGGAGTTAGGAGCCGTAGTCTTCGCGTTGAAAATTTGGAGGCATTACCTGTACGGTACCAAGTGTACCATCTATACCGGTCACAGGAGTCTTCAACATATTTTCGACCAGAAGGAATTGAATATGCGGCAACGTCGTTGGATCGAGCTTTTTAATGATTATGAGTGTGCTATCAAGTATCATCCGGGTAAAGCTAATGTTGTAGCTGATGCTCTTAGTCGCAAGGAACCGAAACAGAAGCGTGTTCGTGCCCTACAGCTTACTATTCACTCTAATTTACCTGCCCGGATTCGTTCAGCTCAGATTGAAGCGTTAAAGGAAGAAAATATCGAAGCTGAAGGATTACGAGGTCTACACAAGAAGAAGTTCGAGCAACGGTCTGACGATATCTACTACTTCATGGAACGGATATGGGTTCCTTCATTTGGTAATCTTCGAGAACTTGTGATGGACGAAGCACACAAGTCACGATATTCTATTCATCCAGGGTCTGATAAGATGTACCAGGACCTCAAGGTTTTGTATTGGTGGCCGAACATGAAAGCTATCATTGCTGCATACGTGAGTAAGTGCTTGACTTGTGCTAGAGTCAAGGCGGAGTACCAGAAACCTTCGGGTCTACTCCAACAGCCAGAGACACCAATGTGGAAATGGGAGCAGATCTCCATGGATTTCGTCACAGGGCTACTGAGAACCCAGGCTGGGAACGATACTATATGGGTGATTGTCGACCGTCTCACGAAGTCAGCGCATTTCCTAGCAATTAAGGAGACAGATAAGCATTCTCAGCTCGCAGCAGTATACCTTAATGAAGTGGTTTCTAGGCACGGGGTGCCAACTTCTATCATTTCTGATCGAGATCCTCGTTTTACTTCAGAGTTATGGCAGGCTATGCATAAGTCGTTTGGCTCACGTCTTGATATGAGCACGGCTTACCACCCACAGACTGATGGTCAGAGTGAGCGCACTATTCAGACACTAGAAGACATGTCGCGAGCGTGTGTCATTGATTTTGGAAAGGGATGGGAGAAACATTTGCCGTTGGTTGAGTTCTCCTACAACAACAGTTATCACACTAGCATCAAGGCAGCTCCATTTGAAGCATTGTACGGGAGGAAATGTCGTTCACCTCTCTGTTGGGCTGAAGTGGGTGACAGTCAGATTTCAGGGCCTGAGCTGGTATTAGAAACTTCAGAGATGATTGTTCAGATCAGGAAACGTATGGCCGCAGCTCGTGATCGTCAAAAAGCCTATGCCGACAAACGTAGCAAGCTGGTAGAATTCGAAGTGGGTGACCGTGTCATGTTGAAAGTTTCACCATGGAAAGGTGTTGTACGTTTTGGAAAGCGTGGCAAGCTTAATCCACGCTACGTTGGGCCGTTTAGAGTTCTTGAGCGCATCGGTACAGTGGCTTACAAGCTAGAATTACCTGCTGAGCTGGGTAATGTTCACGATGTCTTCCACGTTTCGCAGTTGAAGAAGTGTTTTGCAGACGACCCGTTAGTGGTACAATATCAAGAGTTGAGGATCGACGACAAGTTGCAGTTTGTCGAAGAACCTATTGAGATCATGGATAGGGAGGTCAAAGTACGCAAGCATAGTCGTATTCCGATTGTTCGAGTCCGTTGGAACTCGCGGCGGGGACCGGAGTTCACATGGGAGCGAGAAGATCAAATGAAGCTCAAGTATCCTCACCTTTTTCCTAAAGACAAACCAGAATCTAGTAAAGCTGGTGAATCTCGGGACGAGATTCCTCTTCAAGTTGGGGATGATGTGGCACCCGAGCAGAATCCGCAACAATCTTGATTTATCACTTCACTCCTCTGTGCTTACTTATTAAATTTCGGGAGGAAATTTCTTTCAAGTTGGGGATGATGTGACAACCCGAATTTCCAAGATCAGTGTCTCTTAGTCACATGATCCTGTTTTATTGTTATTCCACTTTCAGGTCCCTTGCGATGATGTATATTGATAAACACTTGTGACTGGGATGTAATTGCTAAATGTATAACGTGTTTGAGTATGTGTACGTGTGTTTGACTGATTAACTGCAAGGAATCGTTAAACGTTTCTAGGTGTCGTTTAGTTAATTTAGGGGACTAACCTATTTGGGCCGCAAGCCCATTCGAAGCGCACACACACAGGTTATCCTAGATTGAACTGTTCGAGCCCAATCAAGGGTTATAAAAAGTGGGCCGGCCTATGTGAGTCCGCACGCCCTACGCCCAATTACCACATGTGTTGGGGGCCGGCTTTTGACTTCAGGATATACACACATATAGTTAGAGTTGGGCCGATTATTTGGGCTAGTAGGAATCACGCTCAAATGAGGGATTTACATATGATTTCTTAATAATATCACATAACTCCAAGCAAAACCCTATCTCTCTCAAGTTCACATGAGACATAGCAGACCCCCCCCATCGGAGCTCTTCCATCTTCGAATCAGTATCTCTCATGTGCTTATATTTACCCGGTATGTTAACTTGATATTAGTGATAGTGATGCTTGATTGGTTATTTGCTTGATTATGAAGTGCATGCGAAACAAATCCCGAATTCGTAAATGTTCAATATGATGTATTGTTGGTCTTGTTATTGTATAATAATTTGCTGGTGATGTAATATGAGATGAATAATGTGTGAATTGAATCTGATTATATGATGATGATGATGAATAATTAACAAAACCGTTTTAGTTCTTTTATGAGATTGTTGATTGATTGAAGATTATGTTTGGGTGATGATTAAACCAAGAATTTTTGTCGGCTTAGTGGATCTTTGGTCCAATCACATAATAGCACTCATTACATGATTAAGTTTCATTAAAATTTATGAAGGGTACATGTGATGTTAGCAGTATTGTGCGGCCCAATGAGAATATTCAAATATAGTTGTTGGCCATGATATTAAGAATCACCAGATTATATTTAATGACACGCGATTTGTTCCTTATCATGTCAATTCATGACACCAAGTGTCAGGCTCATGTGTAACTATATCTAGTATGTCATTATTGGTTGCATGTGAGGATTTGCTACACACATTAACTCTTGTCGGCCATTGCTTACATATTCATTGTGCATTTAGTTGTGAAGTTAATTTTGTTGTTGAATGATTATTGTCTGCCTATTGACGATGTTAATTATGATCGAGGAAACATGACTTGCTTGTGACGAATACCTCACTTAACTGTTAAGCACTATCATGAAACATGTATGTGACTAATGAACCTAACTGTTATGTGTGTTATCAATGATTGTTATCTGTTGTGCGATAATCCTTGCTACGATTACACACTATGAACATACGTGAACAACGTGAACGTAAACTGATTCCGTGTACATGAACCTCATAGGCATTGACTGATTATGTGTGAACAAGTAGTTAATCTTACCGAGCAAACCAAGGTGAGTTCACTGCACTTTTCTAAGCATGCGTCCCGGTGGTTTGGGACATCTGGTAAACGTTTCTAAAGGGAATACTGGGTAAACTGTTAATTGGGATGTTGGTTATTGAACACAGAATCGATCATCTACCGTGTTGCCTGTAAGGCAATGGGGTAACTAGTTGATAGCGCTATTAGGTTTGACACCCTCACACCGGGCCGTAAGGACGGGCGTGATCTAGTTACCTGGACATCATTACCAATGCTTGGTTTGGGGCATTGGGGTTGGGCACACTCCCAGGTTATATTGGGCACACTCCCATGGTATATATTGGACACACTTCCAGTATATAAGACTCTCCTACGTTAATAACAATCCCAAAACGAAACGATGAGTTGACTTAATAGATATCTGGTAACTACACACGTTAACAAAACCTTGAACTCACCAGCGTAGTCTGACACACTTGTTTACATGCTTGTAGGTCGTTAGCTGAGGTACACTTGGACTTGCTATCTGAAGTGGCTGGAGTGGGCATGGTCATGACTGGGCGTTTTATTTATGATACTTTATGATACACTGTTGGGTTTTAAACTATTTACTTTTGCTTCCGCTGGTTACTTGGTTTTATTTCACTTGCAAACAGTATTTCCTTTATCAACGAGTACTTTATTATTTTATTGAACATGTTTGATATGATTGGTGGCTCTTTGTTGAATAGTCGCACTTCTAATAGGGACATACCCTAGGTGGGAATTTGGGGGTGTGACATTTTTCACAAAGAGGACAGGAGCTCCCCAAGGTGAATAGCTCGGACGGATGAATCCTTTATCTGATAACTCTTGAAGCTGTTTCGATAACTCTTGCATCTCAGACGGTGCAAGACGATAAGGTGCTTTTGCAATCGGGTTAGTATTGGGTACAAGATCGATATGAAACTCGACTTGATGAACTGGAGGCAAACTAGGCAGTTCATCAGGAAACACCTCTGGATAATCCCGAACAATCGGAATATCCTGAATACTCTTGTTCTTGCCTTTCTCCTTGGTGACATGTGCTAGAAATGCAACATATCCTTTTCCCAAATAACTTTGGGCCTTCGTACACGACATGAGTTTCAATCCACCCGAAGGTTTCTCACCATGAACTTCCAGAACATCGCCAGACGAAAGAGGAATACGAATGATCTTATCGAAACAAACAACCTCGGCATGATATTTTGTTAACCAATCCATTCCCACGATAATGTCGAAACTCCCAAGTTGCATCGGTGTGAGGTCAATAGGAAAAAGATAGTTATCGAGGTTCAATTGACAAACACGAAGAACAGAATCGAGAACAAGTGGTTTACCAGTAGCAACTTCAACAGATAAGGGTTTCCTCAGTTTAGTTCTAGGTATCGCAAGCAAAGGCTCAAAAGATAACGAAACAAAACTCCTATCGGCACCAGAATCGAAAAGAACAGATGCAAGTTGATTGTTAACAAGGAACGTACCATTAACAACCTCGTTGTCTGCCTTCGCCTCGTTCACGTTCAGATTAAATGCTCATCCACGAGCGGGATTTATATTCGCGATTGCGTTCGGATTTGCATTCGCATTTACCAACCTTGGGCTGTTGTTGCGGAAATGACCCATTTCTCCACAATTAAAACACGAACCAGGTTGAAATCTCGCAACATTCCCTTGAGCTTGAGCTGGAACCTGGGCAGCCTGATTTTGGCCCAAACGACAAATGTTGGCCAAATGCCCAAGTCTACCACACGTAGTGCACTGTTTACAGGCCTGCTGGGCAATATGGTGACCGTTGCGTCAGGCTCAGTGAGGTGCGGTACCAGCATATGCTTTCTTTGCAGGAGGTTGAGTCGGTGGGTTCTGAGCAGCCTGTGCTGTAACAACAAAGTTCTGGGAAGCCTTGCGCTTCCTTGACTTTTTAGAAGACTCACCTTGCTTCTTTCCCTTACCCTTTTCCTTGATAGAATCGGTCGTATTCTTCTTATCACCCTTGCGAGTATGTTTACCCTTCCTGACTTGAGACTCAGTCAGGGTAGCAGACAACTCGATCGAGTGACGAACGGTAGTAGGATTAACACCGGTCACAATATCCTGAATGGAATCGGGTAAACCATCGATATACCTCTCGATTGCTTTTTCTAGTGGGGTTACCATAGTGGGACACAACAAACTGAGCTCCTCAAATCGATCCATATAAGCACGGTGTTCTCCCCCGTCTTGTTTCAAATCATTGAATTCTCGTTCCAAAGCTCGAATCTCGTTACCGGGACAGAACTCTCTCATCATGAGAGCTCGGAGTTCTTCCCAAGTTTGTGCTAATGCCACTTCGGCACCCCTATCACGCATCACTCTGTTCCACCATGTAAGAGCTCGCTTCTCAAACACGCTTGAAGCAAATTCAACTTTACGCGCATTCGGACACTACACATGTCTGAATGTGCTCTCGATACTCTCGAACCACTGCAGGAGCATAGTTGCTCCTTGTGACCCAGAAAACTTAAGCGGATTCGCAGAATTGAAATTCTTGAAATTACACTGAGCATTATTGTTGTTATTATTGTTGTTGTATAACTCGTGGATTTGGGTCACAACGCCTGGAAGTACAGCAGCCATTTGCTGAGAGACAAGGGCCGCGACTTCTTCAGCAGTAAAAGTTCGAGCATCGCGTCGAGGAGGCATTGTCTAAAAAGGAAACATGAGAAACGAGTGAGGTCGATAATTGGAAAAACAAAAGAGGCATTGAAAACATCGACAAAATACAAGGAATGCGATCATTTGTTCATTACCTCGATCAAACAAATGACACGCAGTGACAAATCAAAGTAAATGGGTCAATATAATGTATCACTGAAGACATGCTCGCCTATAAGTGAACACTCACCCCAAGGGTTTCCAGGTAAGAGTGACTGGTCCAATACTGCGGATCTGTACGAACACTCTAGCCTTAGACAGAAAACTCAGGGTACATGCATTCACTCTTCCAGTTTGCACGTGTTCACATTATTTAGATCCAAACTTTAACGAGATTTTGAAAAACTAAGAGGGATTAAAACCTTACAATCAATCATCCAAGGATAGATGATTAATTTTCGAAGCCGATTTGTTATTGTGTTCTCGTTGTGGTCATCACCTAAGGATAGGTGACGGTATTGTTTTAAAATCTAAACGCAAGAATACTTGCGTTAGGGTCATAGAAAGTTAGAGTCTAGGTCAAAGCATTACTAATAACCTAATTCCCTATAACCATTGGCTCTGATACCAACTCTTCTGTCACACCCCGACCACGTAAAACAACAAATCGTGGCGGAATCGTCGGGGAGTGTTGTAACAGAATCATTGTTTCAAAACACACGAAAATTTGAAGTTTCGTTTTATTAAACATTAAATATTTACATCGTCTGGAAATCTAAATAAACAATTTAAACATAGTCTATCATTGTTATTAAGTCATTAAGGCCTCGTCCAGTCCTATGTGAGCATGCATCCTAGCAATCAACATCATTCAACAACACCTGAAACATATGTGAAAACAAAGTCAGCAAAGAAATGCTGGCGACCATATAGGTTTTATAAGAGTATCGGAATCATGGCTCGTTTATATGTTGCAGTACATCATTAGACTACAAGAGTAAAAAACACAAGCCTCGTTTTGAAAAGTGTATTGCAACATAATTAACCAACTCAAATCAAGATGGTTATAGTTTAGCAAATCTTGTAGCCATGATTCTTAACCCCAAAACATTTATTTTAGTAAACCAATTCGTAAAACATCTTGTTAAAAACTCGTTAATAAAACTCGTATGGTTTATATTATTTAGAAAACCTCGTTGTGTGACATCGTTTAGAAATTTTTTTTCCCAAGTGAACTAAATAATGACACGAAATATAATATGATAAAAGCACTTATGTATAAGATGTACCAGCGGCGTATCTACCATGCATTTATCATGCTACACCCGTCCCATTATCTAATCACCACCCAAAACCAATCGTTTAAGTCCTCCCAAAATCGAATTCGTTTTAATTTGTGAAACTACTTATGGTTGTCTTGCTAATAACATTCAAACCTTCGTGACTCGACTATCTCGCTTTTAGCATTAATAAACCACCAAAGGAAAAATTAACAATCACAGATTCGGTCGCTACCCACCTAACCCACACATAACCATGGGTGCAGTCTGATAACGGGATTTGTCAGATCCTATAGTACCATAACCTAATACTGGTCGGTTCGGCCAAAATTAATGAATGTCATTCGTTATGTAACTACAACCAACAAGTTCGTTCACGTTATCGAAATCGTTATTAGTTTAATATAAACCATTTAAATCGTTTTTGAAACCATCGTTTAAAATATCGAAATCATTTTGATACATATGAATCACCCCAAAACAATTGAAAATAGTAAAATAGGAGAACTATGTACTCACATTGAATAGAAGGGTATCCTTGATCTAAAGAACTTAGCGAAGCTCAGACAAACCAAGGAAATTCAAGTAGTACCTAGTAATCGGATCACTAGTAAATAAATTGACACCTAAATCGGAAGATCAGACAGAATGAGGTCTTGCAAACCAAATGAGTGTTGGATCTCATGTGCTGTGGTTTATCTGAGTGGGAAGACTAGATTGGATGGTAAGTTGTAACGCTCGCACACGCTTAGGTGTAGTATCCTTTCGACTGAGGGCGTCGGCCACAACATTGGCTTTGCCTGGATGGTACTTGATTGCGCATTCGTAATCATTCAAGAGTTCAACCCATCGACGTTGTCGCATGTTTAACTCCTTTTGCTTGAAGATATGCTAGAGACTCCTGTGATCGGTATAAATGGTGCACTTGGTACCGTACAGGTAATGTCTCCATATCTTAAGTGCGAAAACAACTACTCCCAGCTCCAGATCGTGAGTAGTGTAATTCTTTTCGTGAACCTTAAGTTGCCGCGATGCATAAGCAATGACCTTGTCACGTTGCATCAACACGCAACCAAGTCCCTGGATGGACGCATCGCAATAAACCACAAAATCGTCTGTGCCTTCAGGCAATAAGAGAATTGGTGCGCTACAAAGTCTATCCTTTAAGTGCTGAAATGCAAATTCCTGTGCATCACCCCAACGATAGGTGACACCCTTCTGAGTTAGTGAGGTGAGAGGTTGCGCAATCTTGGAGAAATCCTTGATGAACCTTCTGTAGTAGCCCGCCAAACCCAAGAATTGGCGGATTTCTGTTGGCGTACGGGGTGCAGGCCAGTTCTTAATCGAGTCGACCTTGGATGGATCAACATGAATCCCATCCTTGTTTACCACATGGCCTAGGAAATGGACTTCACGAAGCCAGAAGTCACATTTCGAAAACTTAGCATACAGCTGCTCCACTCGAAGAAGTTCCAAAATAAGTCGTAAATGATGCTCGTGCTCCTCCTGACTCTTTGAATAGATCAGGATGTCGTCGATGAAAAAAATGACGAACTTAACCAGGTAGCGTTTACACACTCGGTTCATGAGATCCATGAAGACTGCAGGTGCGTTTGTTAATCCGAAAGGCATGACCAGAAACTCGTAATGCCCGTAATGAGTTCTGAATGCTGTCTTGGAGATATCCTCGTCTCGGACTCTCAGTTGATGGTAGCTTGACCTCAGGTCAATCTTTGAGTAGAAACTTGACCCTTGCAACTGGTCGAATAAGTCATCGATGCGTGGGAGAGGATAACGATTCTTCACGGTCACCTTGTTGAGTTCGCGGTAGTCAATACACATTCTGAAGGTACCGTCTTTTTTCTTCACAAATAACACTGGAGCTCCCCAGGGCGAAGAGCTAGGACGTATGAAATCCTTTTCCAAAAGTTCTTGTAGTTGCGTGGACAGTTCTTCAAGTTCTGATGGAGCTAGACGATAGGGTGCACGAGCTATTGGTGCTGCTCCAGGAGCTAGCTCGATTTGAAATTCAACTTGTTGATGAGGCGGAAGGCCAGGTAATTCCTCAAGGAATACCTCAGGAAAGTCACGTACGATCGGGATATCTTCCATTTTCTTTTCTCTCTTTAAGGTGTCTGAAACAAGTGCTAAAATAGTAGTGTAGCCCTTTCGCAAACACTTCTGGGCCTTAAGGAAAGAGATGATGCCCACAACAGCACCACTCTTGTCGCCATGAATTACCAGAGGTTCTTCACCAGAACGAGGAATACGGACGACTTTCTCCTTGCAAATAATCTCCACTTGATGTTGAGATAGCCAATCCATCCCAATAACAACGTCGAAACTACCAAGTACGATAGGAATAAGGTCGATAGAGAAGGTATGAGCAGCTAAGACGAGATTACAACCCTTAACTATGTGTGTGGCCTCGAGACTTTTACCGTTTGCTAGTTCTACCGTGTGTTTGGTGTTCAAAAGTGTTGGAGTGCACTTAAGCATATGACTAACCTTTAGGGACACATAACTGGTATCGGCACCCGAATCAAATAAAACAGTAACAAAGAAATCATCCAGAGGAAACTTACCCATCACTACGTTGGGATCGTTCCTCGTGTCACCCTGACCCAACACAAAAGCACGTCCCCTGGCACCATTGCCATCATTGTTACCCCCGTTATTGTTTCCGTTCCCCTGATTATTGTTGTTGCTCTGATTCTGGTTCAACTGGGGGCAGTTCCTCTTGAAGTGACCTTCAGCACCACATTGATAGCATCCCCTGTTACCCTACTATTGCTGTGGCTGATTCTGTGGAGCTGGTGGCTGTTGTTGACGATTCTGATTTGCAGGTCGTGCGCCCCTTCAATCCTTTGCTTCATGACTAAACTTGTTACACCTTAGACAACGACCCTTGTTGCACTGCCCACTATGATACTTGTTGCATCGGTTGCACTTGGGGTGGTTTCCCCTGTATCCACCCTACCCTTGACTACCAGAAGATTACTGACCAGGACTCTGGTAGTCATCAGTCTTTTGCTGCTGAGATTGAGACTGAGCTGATGTTGAACCCTTGCTTGAGACTCCATCCCATTTGCGCTTGTTGTCACTGGGGGCATCAGGAGTAGCAGTAGTAGTAGTACCAATACGCTTGGCCAGCCTGTTCTGTTCGACTGCCTGATCAGTGAGACGATGAGCCAAGCGAATAACTTGCTGGATAGTGGCTAGGTTTGCTACAGTCACATGACTCTGAATCTCTGGCACTAAACCTTTAAGGTACAGCTTGATACGTTTAATAGGAGGATCCACCATAGTAGGGCACAAGATGGCGATCTCGTTCGATCTTTTCGTGTACGCTTCAATTTCCGACCCCGTCATCTTTAAGTTAAAGAACACCACCTCCAGCTTGTGGATGTCATCACGATTACAGTACTCTTCCTTGATTAATTCCTTGAAATCGCTCCATGGGGTGGCATTAGCAGCAACCAACCCTAGCATCTGGACCTGAGCATTCAACCTCGTGAGCACTACACCTTCAAGAGTACCAGTAGCATATTTTACCCTACGAGCCTCAGGGCATTCACACATCTCGAAAACAAACTCAAGCTTCTCAAACCAGTGAAGGAGGCCTACACCTCCCTCAGTGCCGTTGAAAGTAGTGGGTCGGCAGTCCATAAAAGTTTTGAAAGTACACACAGGAGGTTGAGCAGGTTGACCTGTCGTGCGAGTAAGAAGAGACAAGATTAAGCACAAGTGTTGGTTTACGAGTGTAGGATCTAAAGATCCTAGAGTAAGTTGCTATGGCAGGTTATACCTCCTGCTTGAGCGGCTGCGAGTGCTGCAGTAACTTGTTCATTGATTAAAGCCGTCAGCTGAGCTTGAGTTAGGTTCAGTCGTCCACTCATGATCTTCATGTCAAAGGAAACATGAGTGAGAAAGGCGTCGCGAAAGTGCGATGACAGAAGAGAGTAAGCACACATGTGTTTCAAATAATAGTTGCTATATTAACCAAAGCATACCATGAACAATGTACTATGTAACTAACAAGTACGTAATATATACATAAACCATATCGCCTAGAATGTCGAGTCTTGCACGTGGAGCGAAGATTCTTTGTGGATCGTCGAGCACTGTAAAGGTTATAGTCTGGTTTTATCAAAAAGATTTTCCCTTTTTAAAACCAAGTTCACTATAACCAATGGATCTGATACTAATCAGTCACACCCCCAAAATCCACATGCGGAGTATCACCACTTGGAGGCGTGACTGACCAGGATCCAGCCACCAATCATATTGAACTAAGCAATTTAGTAAATAGAACCAAACCCAACATAATTGGTGTTTAAAAGAAACCAGACATGTTTAAACAATCAGCGAAAGCATAGTAATGTTTAAATAACCAAAACATAGTTTAAAGTTCACATGTTAAATACGGGACATAACAGTCCATATCCCACACCGACCTTCACCTCGTGCAAGCTCCATAAGCATCTAACGACCTGCAAGGCATGTAACAACGAGTCAACAACAAAGTTGAGCGAGTTCACAGTTGGTTGTTTAGTTGTACCAGTTTGTTTTGAAAACCACAAGTTGTTTCTTAAACCACGAGTTAACCAGTTCCTTTATTTCCCAAACCATATCCATAATCAGTGGGGGCTTCCCCATGTGAACCACTAGACCGTTACCATATCAACAATTGACGAACAATAGTTGTGCCCTACGTCAATGTCTATCATCATTGACAGTTTGCCATGATCCATTAGTACACGCCCGTCCGAACGACACGGTGTGAGGTTTGTCGAACCTAATAGCGCTATTAACTAATGACCCGCTCGCCATCGGCCTCGGTGATTAAGTCGATATAAAATGAGGGACTTAATGATAGAGTTTTGTCTAGTAAGTTTTAAGGTTGTTGTCCTACCCAAGGAGGACGAACGTACGTATTCTACCCAAGGAGAATACGCATGATTAACTTTGGCATCCTACCCATGGAGGATGGCTGTACATATCCTACCCAAGGAGGATATGTAGGTTCCGTTTAAATTCTTTTACCCATTCCCAACCACTGGGAATCCCATGCCTTAGAAAGTGTGTGAACTCACCTCGGTTTGCTCGGTATGCTAAAATTACTTGCACAAACAATTCAGTCAAAGCCTATAGTATGCATGTACACACAATCAGTTGACATTCACGAAGTTCACGCATAGATACAATCATAGCACATAGCAGTTGTACAAGTCCATGCAATTCATACATCACATAATTGTTTCATGGCAACACATAACTAACCTAGTTATCCCTCAACAGACTTAACTGAGTTTACTGTGCAGTTTACCCACCAGACGAAACTCCCCGTTTTGTCATGACTCCCATTTGACGAAACCCTAAGGTTTCGTCGTATACCCCTTGGCGAAACCCCCAGGTTTTCGTCGTGATTTATGCTGACAAAACTCCCAAGTTTCGTCGCCATCCAGGTTTCATCAGAATTCACAAGTTACGTCTGACATAAGTTAATTACACAGAAACCCTAATCCTCATTAACAGCCGTTTCACACTATCACCGAACAAACAATTATCATACAACGCAGTAATCATTGATCATCATATATGTAACCTGTACCCTATGCATAACAGTTTGCTAAACATTCATACGATCTACACAATCATTACATATATACGATTGATAATCATTCAGATCTGTTGGTTCTCTACTATAAAGGATCATCATATGGTTATGATCTAAATAGTATGATCAGATTCTACACTAGCATTCATTAACATGCACCACAAATGATTATATATAAGATTCATGAAACCCTAATCAACGCAACATATGATCATAATTTCTATAGCAAAAACCTATATTCACAGAACTTTTCATCAATCAAACACATATATATAAACATGTATCAATCAGTCAAAGAATCATGCAATCAATTAAACGAAAGTGTAGCTAACCGAGATAGAGGAATAATGGATTGATCGCTAGAGAGGGCTTGGAGAACACAAAGCTACTGTCACACAGGAGAGGGAACTCTAGGGTTTTCACTTCTGCTAAAAGTGTGCCGAATGAAGCAGTTTCTCGTAATTATACCCACGATGGCATACTGGGCCCTTAATGGGCTTCGGCGAAAGCCTGGGCCGGTGGAACCCATGTTTCATCGATGAGGGGATGACGAAACCCCAAGGGTTTTCGTCGAGTTGATTGGTGACGAAACTCCAAGGTTTCGTGGGAGAGGTTTGTGGTGAAACCCTCCTAAATTTCGTCACATGAATACATATAAAACAACACACTACATATATCACAAATTGTTTAATATTTAACCACGTAGCACATTGCAGTAGTTTATAAATCAAATAGCACGGTGCACATATTACAACCAAACGAAATGAATTACGAAGTTGCAGTTGTGAGGAAAGACCTTGAAAACTCGAGTTGTCACATTGACTGATAGGACGAAATGTTTTGGGTCGCATGTTAGGATGTTCTGGAAGTCCGTGAGGTATGATGAGAAAGAAAAGACAATATACTCAGCGGTACATAAGAAAGATGAAAATGATCAGGATATTGATGTAGAGGTTAAGTTTATAGTGGCAAATGTTAGGAGAGTATTGGACTTGAGAGATAGTGATGATGACCCAATTATCATTCTAGAAAGATTATGCAAGGGTTTATGGTTTAGAATGGGATTTACTGGACACGTAAATGATAACTATCTCAAGTCTAAATTTTGTCGTCCATACAAGTTCATGGTTCATTGCGTGGTACAAGCTCTATCTCACAAAAAGGGAGCTTACGACGAGACGTCAGATTACATCATGAATATTATAACATGTTTTGTGCTCAACAGGCCTTACAACATTTCACAAGTGTTGTTTGATCACATGGTGGATAATATCAAGGGTGAGAAATACATTATGAATCCAAGATTCATTCAGATGCTGTTAAATGATCAAGTACCTGATTTTCCGAAGGATCCTGCTGATGAATTAAAGTTGCATCACATGACAAGTGAAACATTGAGTAGATTGAATCAATATAAAGGTCTGAAAGAAGATCAGGAGCCGATAGTTAAGGGGATGATTTGTAAAATCAAAGATCCAAACTATGTCGCACCTGAGAATGATGCATGGAGACATGAGAACAGTAGTAATTCTGAAGATGAGACTAAAATTTTGAGTGAGATGCATGAGTAGAAGCTTAGGAATTGGTTTGTGAAGGATGGAAAGAGGAAGAGAAATCCAAAGAAATCACCTAAAGTGGTGACACAGAAGATTGTTATAAAGTGTAAAGTAGAAAGGGGGAGTCACAAGAAAAGTTAGATTATTCTTTGTTATATCATATTAATTATGTTGATGTTTATTTTGCAGAGCCATCAAAGAAGAAGTCTCCACCAAGACTTGTTGATGAGACAGTGATTCCTCCAGCAGATGTTATTCAAGAAGGTGTTGATCTGATGAAAGAGACACTTGAAGATTTCTTAAAGAAGAATGAAGAAGTTGTAGCTGCTAAAGCTGCGAAGGTTCAAAGCTCAACTGTTGAAAAGGTTGCTGAATCTTCTACAAAGAATGTTGAGGCAGAAAGCTTGAAAGAAAAAGAAGTTGAAGGAGTTGCTCACACGGATTCCAGTGCAACTGTCAGTGATTCCAGCGACACAGAACCAGAAATTGATACTTCAAAGATTGGAGTTGGAAAGATAAAGCTGAAAGTGAAGCCTCAAAAGAAGAAAAAGGATTCTGATGAAGAGGATTCTACTTGCATTCCTACACCTGAAGAGACAAAGAAACTTCGCAAGAAGCGCAAAGCAGTTCAAACAGGAGTTATTCCAAGGAATGTGAGAACTAGAAAGAGATCAGGTACAATGCCTAAGATGCAAAGTGGCAAAGCTCCAGAAGTTGAAAATATTCAGACTCCAGAGGTTCAAGCTCTAAGTATTCCAGAGGTTCAAAGCATTGAAAAGCCTGAAGTTGAGAAGAAGAAAGGTCATGAAAGTCCTATCTTTGAGAAAGTTGTAAAGAATGTTGAAGCCGGGAAAGATGATGAAGATGAGGTAGTATTCATGGGTGAAAGAGAATCTACAGCAGCTCCACCTCCACCACCAGAAAATCCAACTATTCATATCCAAGACGATCCAAAGAAATCACCTGAAAAGAAAGACATGTCTTCTGGTTTATTTGAAGGTTTTCCAAACATTCATGGTGAATTTACTAATGATATTCTTCCTGAAGGTGATTACGACATGTTTCATGATGGAAAAATCGAGGATCTAACAAAGAAAGTAGGTGTTCTTGAGAAAGAGAAAGCAAAAGTTGAAGCTGAGCTCAAAGCTGTCAAAGCAAAGAATGAAGAATTGAAGAACGCCTACAACAACCATGCTAAAATCATTGATGATTTGAATGACACTCTTGCTGCACAGGACAAAGTCATTGACACTATTACTTCAGAGTTTGATGAAGTCAATGCAAAGTATGAGCTGATGAATGAAACAAACAAGACGCTACATCAAATGCTCGATAATCTTCATGAGGCGTCTTCTAATGAAAACAAGGTATTAAGGCATGAGATTGAAGCCTTGAGGGCAGATAAAGTGGTTAAAGATGAACAACGGAATATGTTGTATGATGTGGTAGAACACAAGCTTGGAATCAATGTCCAAGCTGTGTATAATGAGTTAGAGATTCAAAGGGTCGAAGAAAGAAGAGTTGCTAGGGAGAAAGAGTTAGCAAAAGAAGCGACACAGAAAATGAAAGGGTTGGTAGTTGATACTCAAGAGTTTGCAGGTTCCTCTAGTCACCCTGAAGGTGATGATGTTGAAATGACAGAAGCAGAGGTGAATGTTGAAGAAGAACATATGGAAGTTGATCCAGAACAAGACTTTGTCCTCGTCA